>PVLC010001083.1:0-130058 GCA_004027655.1 Graphiurus murinus | reverse complement strand
GGGTGGATGGATGCATGGATGCATGGATAGATGGAACCACATAAGTGGTTCATCCTATAACAAGTGAGTTTTGAAAAATTTGTTATGGTTGTCTTTCCAAGTACAATGTCACCATCTTAGTTGTTTTAGGCTCAGCATGAAATGAAATTTGGCCAGCATAGGCGTGTACAAATATGTAACAACGAAGCCCACCATTATATATAATCATAATACACCAATAAAAATATTAAAAGAAAAATATTAAGAACGTGGAGCCAGGCAAGGTAGCCCATACCTGTAATCCCAGCCATTCAGGAGGCCGAGGCAGCAGGATCACAAGTTCAAGGCCACCTCAAAATAAAAAGGGCTGAGGTTGTAGAGCACCTCTAGGCTCAACCACCAATGCAGAAGGAAAAGAAGGAAGGAAGGAAGGGAGGGAGGGGAGAGAGTCAGGGTACAGACCAGAAGAGAGTTGGCCCTGAAAGCACCAGGGTTAGTGGAGACTGGCTTTGGAAAATTTCTTTGCCAAGGAGAGTCCACAGAGTTCACAAGTCTTGGGGAGTTAGGCGAAGTGAAGGAGGGGTGAGGGAGGAAAGCCAAGGAATGAACTTGAGTTTGCACTGGTCCTCTGGGAGGCTTCTCACCTGCTTCATCTCATCTGGGCTTCAGGACACTCTTCCAAAGGAAGGAATTACCTGTGCACACAGAGGAAGACCTAGTCATGGCCCCACAGTACCCGTGGGCTTTCTGCAAAGGCTCCCTCCTTCCCAGGCCTTCCTTAACCCCCACCGCCCCGCTCTGTGTCTCCCTCTCCCTGCTTATAACTTGTCACAATCTGATTGACTGGGTATTTTGCCTACATGTCTTGTTTATTGTGTCTTCTGTGCTGTCAACAAGACCTCAAGAGGAAGAGCTTGTTCTTACCACCGTCTGCACCACCTGGCATTTAGTAGGCACCATGGTATAAATTAATATCTAGGGCAGGGAGGAACAAGAATTCGCTCCAATCTTTGTGCCTCCAAATCTTTTCATTTTTTCTCACAATTCCATGCCATAGCAAATTTGTGTACCTTTGCGTCGTGCTAAAAACAACCAATGGAGTTGGATTTTAGGAAAATGGTGCGAATAGCTTCACGCAGACCAGCACTTCTCAAATTGCCTTCCAGGAATGCTAATTAGGGTTCTTGCAAAAAAAAAAAAAAAAAAAAAAAAACGGCTTCTGTGGCCAATAAGCTGGGTAAGCGCTGCTCAGTGGTTTGCTCTTGCAAAAGCTCTGCATGTTAAACGAGTTGAGAAGAGCTGAGGGATTCTGCTGCAGTAAAGATGCTGGATTAATGTTTAATTTTGCATACTCCTGTTTTCTCTTACCAGAAATACATCCCTCTTTAATCAACAGTTATCAATATCTTGGGGAAATGGGGTTCCATAGGTCCCAGTTTGAAAACCACAGATATAGACAAAACAACTAGCAGGTTTTTTTTTTTTTAAAGAGATTTATAGGGCAATATAATTAAAACCCTATTCCAATCATATATTTTATTATGCGGACTTAAATTCCATTCTGGTGTCTCTGAAAGGGAAAACCCCCCACCAGAGACTCTTCAAGGGCCAGCAGTTCCCCTGCATTTCACTTGGAGAGACTGGCGTTGAGAACAGAAATGCAAAGCAAGCAGAAACGCAATGGCCAACTCCCCGGTGGCTGCCTGTGTGCATGTGTGGGCATGGGTGGTGCTGGGCATGGAACCCAGGGGTGTCCTACCTTCTGAGCTGCACCCCCAGCCCTATTTTATTTTTTAATTTGAAACAGGGTCTCAATAAGTTGCTCAAGCCCTAGCTAAGTTGCTGAGGCTGTTCTCGAAACTACGATCCTCCTGTTTCAGCCTCCCAAGTACTAGGACTACAGGTGTGCATGGTCATGCCTGGCTCCAGTGGCCATATTTAAAAAGTAGATAAATAAAAATAAATAGGTGAAATTAATTCTGGTATCATTTTATTTCACCCACTCTCTCCAAAATATTATTTCAATATGTAATCAATACAGTTATTAATGAGACATTGAGCATTTTTTAATGTGTACAAAGTCTTCAAAATCACGTGTGTATTTTACATTTCAAATGCTCAATAGCCATGTGACCACTGGTTACCATGACAGAGAGTGCTGTGAACTGGAGCTCACAGGCCAAATCTATCCTGCTGCCTGTTTTTGTAAATAAAGCTTTATTAGAACACAGCCGCGCTCATTCATTTGCTTTTTTTTTTTTTTTTTTGCGGTTCTGGGGATTGAACCCAGGGGCATTCTACCTCCGAGCTACTAAGCTACACCCCCAGTCCTATTTTTTATTCTTTATTTTGAAACAGGGTCTCACTAAGTTGCAGAGGGCCTCACTAGGTAGCTGAGGCTGGCCTCGAACCCGGATCCTCTGGTCTCAGCCTCCCAAATGCTGGGATTACAAGCGTGCACCATCACACCCAGATATTCATTTGCTTCTTGTCTGGGGCTCCTTTGGTGCTGTCAACCGTGAGTGGTTGCAGCGGTGACCAGCGAAGCGGAAAACATTGATTATCTTGTCCCCTACAAAAAGAATTCTCTGCCCTTTGTCCTGGAGGGTTTCATTTCTTTTCCTCTTCTTCATTAGAGGTACTCTCTTTAAAAGCATTTGCCAAATGCCTAATTGCACCCAGTTCTGCCCTGAGTTCTCCCTGAACAGCTCCGGGGGCCTCCTCCCCCAGGCTCCCATCCGCGGTGGGCCAGCCCGCCGTGCCCAGGTGCCTCGGGGTTCATCAGCCCCTGATGCTGATACACAGGTGCTTTCCACCCGCTACCCTTCTCTGTGCTCAAGCCTGTCCCGCCCTCGAGGCCCCTACTCAGCGGGGGCCGAGGAGAGCAAACAGCCCTCTGGGCTGCCCAGCTATCCCGCTGCGATGCAGTAAGGAGAGAGATTTCTTTGGCCGCAGTGGCTGCCCACGTAGTGTGGGGTGGTACCCCCTTACTGGGAGCATAGGCACAGCCATACCCAAGAAAGTCCCTCACTGACTACGCCAGAGGTGGCTGTGTGCCACCCCTGTCCAAAGCCACCCATGGCCTGGGCTGGTATCTGCCAGTCATCTCCCCAGACCCTCTCTCTGTCTTCCCCACCCGCTCTGAGTCCTGGGGAGCTGGACCGCATCAGTGCAATCTGCAGGGCTGCCGGCAGCATCCTCCGGGCCTGTGCGACCTTGTCTCATCGCCAGCCCTCAGTAGGAGCAGGGCGCGGGCAGCGAGGGAGGAAGGCGGGATGCTTTGGGATGTACACCTTAGGCCCCGAGACGCTCAGAGCCCATGGCTTCTAACAGCTCTGTCCTTGTAAATGAAGCCAAAACAACACACACACACACACACACACACACACACACACACACACACACTTAGAAAGTTTGTTGAAGATTTAACAAACGTCTAATGAATTCAAATCTGTGACATAATGGAGCTGGGTAAATATATTTTAAGTAATCAGCATGGAAGATTACTGACAGAAAAGTGACTATTGAATGTTAATTAAAATTGTATTCTGAGAACTGTCACTAAATACGTTCCTCTAAGAGCCAAACAAAAGGCGGTTTGAACCCCGAGTGTGGAGGGGACAATGAACCGAGTGAGCATGCGCAACCAGGGAAGCCCAGGCTGGGAGCCGCGCTCTCTCTTTGGGGCAGGAATTTGGCAGAGGCAGGGAGGAGGAGACCCGAGGAGATGCTCCAGGTGTCCCCAAGTGGGGTGGGTGTGGAGGGCAATGAGGAGGGGCGGAGACTGGGAGAAACAGTTGAACAGTTTTACAAATGAAAGCAGTCAAAGGGCCTCAGGACTGCTCGTGGGCCTCGCTGGAGAGGTGTTGGGCTCGGAAGCCGGGCTCTGCAATGAATGCCGGTATCGATGTCAGAATCGGCCTCAGAGGAGGCATCATCTGTGGAGGAGCGGGACTCCTCCACTCAGAGTGTCTATGATCCGGCCCCAGGGAGAGGAGTCGCCGTGCAAGGAGAGACAGAAATGGAGCAGGGAGAGGAAGAGACACCCCCGCAGTGCCCCGTCGGCCCAGCCCGGGGCAGTTACCCAGTGGAGAACCGCATCTCCTCCTCCCTTGATGGGATTCCTTCCTGGGCGCCTCACAAGTCTGCAGGGGAGTGCGATGACCAGCGTCTAGGGCTTCCTTGTGCAGCTAGAAAGCCGTGTTCCCAGCGGGCACCTTAACTGAGCAGCCTGCGAGGTGAGGTTCAAAGCAGTCTGCGCTTGCCAAATTCTCCTAGCTACTCTGGGAAGAACCAGAATTGTCACCGGGTATGTCTGGCTGCAGGCCATGCTGAGACAGACCATGCTCAGAGCAGAGGAGTCCCCTCTAGAGATGTCCGTGTGCCTGGAATACTCGGAGAAGCTGGCTGCTTCCACGACAGGACTGCCTAGGAGCTGGGGGGCCCAGCTGTTCGGCTACATCTGGGCACTGAGATTTCCTCTTGGGAGGCCTGCTAGTGTTCTGAGAAGCAGAGCCCCCGCTGTCTCACAGACCCACCTGTCAGGCCCTGATGATGATGAGTCACACACATCCACGTGCACACATGCACACACATACATGCATGCACAAACACACACGTACACACGTGCACAATGCACACATATGCATGCACACGCACACACATGCACGCATGCATGCACAAGCATGCACATGCATGCACACACGAATGCACACACATGTGCATATGCACGCACGTGCACACACATACATGCATTCATGTCACGGCAATAAATATAGCATTGTGAAACTGGGCTGTGGGTTTGCAATCAGAGCCTACAGACAGAATTTTATATTTAAAACAAAAGAGAAAAGGAGACAAGGGCAGCAGAGTAGAGGCATTACACCTGCTCCTAGGCTCAGGGTGGAGACCCTCGTCTTTCCATCCCCCCCAGGCCCGCTCCCCTTCCTGGGGCCTCCTCTGGCTGCTCCAGAGAAAGAGGCAACGATGATACTTAGCAGATGGCTGGCTCAATCTCTGTGCTATCTCTGCACCCTGATTTCCATTTAAAAGATACCCTAGCAACCAGTCACAGCCACACGCCCCTCCAGCCTGAAAATCAAGTGAGATGCTTGTCTGGGCTTCAGGTAAAAGGAATCGGGCCCTCCAGGGTGCCCCGGGCAGGGAAAGTGTGAATTGATAAGAGTGGGAGGGGCTGGGACCTGACACCCAGAGGCGGCAGCCACCTGCGTCTCCTTCCAGACACCCCCTCCCAGCATGCTCTGCGGCTCCCCCAAAATCACAGCACTAAGAGGCACCCTGGAGGCACGGGCTCTGGGCAAGGGACAAGGGAGGGAGACTGACTTCTACAGACTCGGGGGCAGCAGTCTGGACCATGATTATTCTAACGACAAGGGAAGCCAGGCGGCCTCAAAGAGCTGCCTGTTCAAGCCCCTCCCTGGCGCGGCAGCCTCCGGTGGGAATCCTTCCGGAACCTTAAGATGGGACGCACAGTGAGTGTGTGTTGGGGAAGGAATAAGCTCTGACCCCCAGAGAATGCCCCAGTCAGACTGGGAAGCTCCGGTTTGGGATTTTGATGTCGGAGCCACAGATTCTAGTAAGAAAGGAGCCAGGGAGAAGGAGAGGGGATCCCCACGAGAAGCCCCGGGCCCAGGAGGCCCCAGCCTGGTGACTACACAAAGACCCACACACAGGTTCTGCAAAAACATTCCCGGCACTGTCTCCAAACAGAGCCATGGGAACAGGAGCCAGATTCGGAACCCCAAAACTTCTTCATAAACCAGGCAGCACGAGCATCTCTGGTGGGACAACGACAGCACTGATGTCTAAAGCACTGCCAGGGCAGGGGGGGCCGCGTAGGCTCCGATTTAAACTTCTGTCCTGCAAGACAGCGGTTGTGATCGGAAGTAAGTTATTAAGCACAGAACTGCCCCCCTCTCTTCTCAGTGACAGCGCTACGCTCCGGTACTCACATCCAGCCACCAGAGCTTTTATTGTGTTGCAAGGTAATTATGCATCTGCCTGCCTTTTACCCCGTTCACCTGGGAACCTCTTCTTGGCAAGGATTGTGTTTTGCTCAGCTCTGAATCCCTGGTAGCAAGCCCGTACCTGGCACGAAGGAGGCACCTGGGATATGTTTGACGAGTGAATGAATGAATGAGTGAGTGAATGAATGAATGAATGAACTAGTGCTCTAACCAGAAAAGTCATGGACTTCGGCCCCTTTGACAGCTCTGACTCGATGCTGGAGCTTGCCCCCACGAGCAGACTGGGTGTGCTGGGGAATGAGTTTCTCCAGAGAACCGACCCCAACTAATGCGGTGAGGGGCGTGGAGGAGAAATACTCAGCTCCCTCCCCCTGTGGAGGGGAAAGCTCTGAGGCACATTCTACACCCGTCCCTAGAAGACTCTGCTGGCGCTGAGCCTCAGTTTCCTCTTGCAGTAGCCGGCCCCTTAATGCCACTGTACTGGCCTCTTCTTTTCCCTGACTTATGGCCCCTGCTTCTCTGCAAACACCCAAATAAGCCCCTTCCGCTCAGATCCTTGTTTCAAATCATTGTTGCACTTCTGGGGAAGCCAACCCAGGGCAAACTTCCTAATTATAATGGTCATCATATAAGCTACCAAGAGCCTGGGCCACTGTAGAAACGGGAGAGACAGGGAAATGAAACAGGGGAGGGAACCAGCACATTTTCTTTGGTGACTAACAAAACCCAGCAAGGTACTGGAGGACAGAGACCTCCGCCAGCACGTGAGTGACGGGTAGCGGTAGCCAGTGGAGACCTCTTCTGCCCCATGTGGGGACCGGGGACTTGCAGCAGTGGCCGATTGTCACAAAGGGAGCCCAGGGACTGGGTGTGAGCAGGTGTGAACGGAGGGAGGCATGCTGGATGGGTGTGACCCTGAAGGCCCTTGGAGTGTGAATGGAGAGGGGGGGTGTGAGCAAGGTCGGTGTGTGGCCGAGGGGGCTGCGTGACTGAGAGCCGTGAGCAGGGCCAGGCGTGTTCACGCGGGAAGGCTTGTGGGCCCAGGAGGAGGGCTGGTTTCTCAAATGCCCAAGTGGGAGCAGGCTGTGTGGGCAGGGACGGGAGGGGAGCCGTTTGTTTGGCTTTGATGGAAGCAAAAGCTGTTTTGCCGCTGTGTTGTCAACTTCAAATGCCTTAATCTCCGTGGCTGCCTGTGATCTGTCCCATGCTGGGGACACAGCCTGCAGCTGGCAGCCTCGGTGTCTCCAGGGCTCCGGCCCGCCCTGCTCCCCACCGCCGGCTTCCACGCCAGCCCCCAGGTGTGAGCTGCGGCTGCTCAGGGGTCTCGTTTTGGGGTCCCTGCTTTGATTCAGGTAGGACTTTCAAGGTGCTCTCTCCAGAATCCCTCCTGCCCCTACTGGAAGCATCCTCTAGGGTTTAGCGCTTGAAATCGCCAAGCAGGAGGCAGCTCCGGAAACCTTGCGGGCCTCCCCTCCTCACACCCAGGAGTGACGATGGCGGCTGTGGACACACGGGAATCCATCCCACGGGCCAGGGACTTTCGGGGCCTTTCCCCTTGCCCGAGGCCTTCCCCAGCAAGGACACAATCCAAGTCCCAGCCCCGGCCAGCTCCATGCCTGACATCCTTCCCACCGCTGAATCACAGCACCCCGGCTCGAGGAGGCCCGGCATCCCCCCGATCCCGCTCTGGCCCGTCCCCTGGCCCACACTTGGGGAAGCCTCCGTGCTGGGTCTCTCCAGGACCGGCTAATGAAGGGACAGTGGGACAGATAATTGGAGCAGCAGAGGATCCAGACCTCATTTCTATCATTGGCTGGGGAATGTGCGCTCCATGATTTACTCTCCTCATTAGGTGGGGCTCAGGCTGGAATTAAAATTGCCTTTCCCTGGTTGAGCCTCCTGGACTAGAGAGCAGGCACAAGCTAGAGAGCCATAGAGTTCACCAAGGCCGGAGAACATAATTATGCAAGACAGCTGAGCGGGATGTCAGACTTGAAGGTCACCAGGGAAGGTGAGATCAGCAGATCTAGGCTCCCCAAGGACAAACCCCGTATCCCTTGGACTGGAGCTCCCGGAGAGGCCTGGACCACGTCTGCTTCCTCTATCCCAAGCACTACAGCCCGCCTCCTAGGTCTGCGGCTTCTGTTTCAGTGTCCTCCTGTCGTATCCTCCTCACTAGAGGCCCTGGCGAGGCCTGGGGCTCCCCGACACCCTTCCCTGGGTCCACACAGCCGGGCCTCATCGGGGTACAGACCGCGCTGAGGGCAGGGTCCCCCCCCACACACAAAGGCCTGCAGCGATCCTTCTGCCCTGTTAGTAGGCATTTGGTATGATATCAAGCATGGCATATTTAATATTAGGTTCCTAAGAACATTTATAATTATTCAAACCAAAAAAAAAAAAAAAAATAGAAAATCAAATTTGCTTCTTGATGAGAGCTCCATAGGTCCCAGTGCCCGCCCTTCTGCAGACAGCAGGGAGCTTCTCTGAGGCGGGGAACATGCCAGGGACGGACGACGGGGTTCCAGGCGGCACCTTCTAGGCCTCACCCTCACCTGCTGCCCACTGGACTTGAGGGAGACCCCGACCACAGAACCAGGAGGACATTCAGCGGGGCTGCCCTGACAGTTCGGGCCCTCGCCAATTCACTCGGCCGCCATGAGTCGCAGAGAAAACCCACAGCCACATTGGACAAAAGGCCGATCAGTGGGACTCCGCGGCAGGCCAGCCTGTCCCACAGGCCCCGGGCAGCTCTCGAGGGTCCCGGGCAGACCCGGAAGGGGCAGGAGGGCTGTGGGAGAGGATTTCCAGGGCCCTTGAGGGCAGGGGTCCTGGGCCCTGCGCCTTCTCTGTCCCCACAAAGTAGGCGCGGCCGCAGGCCCTGGTTCTGCCTCCCACTTTGCTATTGGTGGAGGAGGGGAGGCCACCAGTAGGACCAGCAAAGGGTGGCGCAGCACCCAGGGGTGGGCAGCAGAGGGCGGTCTCTCGCCCTCTCAGAACTAGGCCTGAAGGAGGCGCTCTCAAGAACTCGGCCAGTACAACCACGGAGAAGGGTCCCCGGCTGTGGCCCTAGGTAGAGGGACGCAATACTGACCAGGCAAGGAAATCTTTCCCACACGCCCTCCTTCCTCCTACCCAGCCAGAAGCCAGAGGTCAGAGCACCTGCGGTCACAGACAGAGCACTTCAGAGACCCAGGCAGGGCCCAGGGAGGCGGAAGAGCAAATGGAAAAATAACCCCCACACAGGCAGAGCGCCTTCCCTCTGCTCGACCTCCCCCGAGGGTGGCTGGAGAAACAAACCCCTCGGAAGGAGAAGAAGAAAAAAAAAAGCTGAAGGAGGGGGAGACAGAAAACAGAGGAAGAAGAGAGAGGGGGGATTAAGCCCTTGGAAACAACAAGGCCCGCCCGCAGACTCGAGGGCAGTAAGTATGAATTCAATCTGGTTTTGCCATTTACAGAGCCAGCCTTCTCGGGCGCTGACAGGCTCATCAGATAAAAGCCACTGTTGCCACCAGGACGGCACATTTAAATTTTTATTGCAAACACCAGGCTCCATTACCCTGGGACTTACTCTCTGCATTCCTAATGTCTGTTTTCCTGCTGGAGCACAGGACGGCAGGGAGGGTGCGGTGCCAGGGTCCTGCGACCTGGGCCCCTGTCCCCGCCCTGCCTCGGACCTCATTAAGCCACTTCCCCAATTTGTGCCTCAGTTTCCTCATCTGGGCCATTTGACTGGAGAGGGGGGTAGGAAGGGTCGCCAATTCCAGTTCGTCCCCAGCCCCAGGTTGAGGAGTTTTAGGTAAGGAACAGGAGAGAGAGCCCCAGACTATCCAGCCCCCCAGCGAGCGAGCCCGCCCCCCCCCCCGAGGCTTTCGCTATCTCCACGTCCACCCTGAAGTCTGAGGAGAGCCTCTTCACCTCCTTGTCAGCGTGCTGGCTCTGTTTCCCTCCGTCTTTGACTTCCTCATCACCATCCCTTCCCCCGATTTGGCCTCCTCCCTGGAGACTGTGTCTGCAGTGAAGATCGGAAACTATGCAGACAACCCTTCCCCTGCACCCTGCACCCTTCCCCTGCAGCAGGGTACCAGCTAACCCTAACTCTAACCCTAACCCTGTGCCAGGGGGGCCAGCCAACCCTAACCCTAGCCCTAACCCCTCCACCCCGAGCCAGGGGAACCTGCTTTGCTCAGTCAGGCTTGGGTAAGCAGCCGGTCCACCTGGGCTTGCAGGGCATGGCGGTGGGCTGCCCCCTCTTCTCACGAAGGTATCCTGCATAGAAGGACAGCCTCAGCCAGGGAGGGGGGAAGCGTTCTTGGTGAGTCTTGCACTCAGCGCCTGTTATTTCACTGAGTTACGCAGTGCCAAGTGCAGGGTTAGACGTGTCCGATTTAATACTGCAGTGTTATCTGCCTCCATTTTTACAGACAAAGACATTGGGGCTGGGGGGACTTCCATCATGTGTCCAGTGACTTATGATACAGGCTGAGCTGAACCCCCGGCCGGGTTTGGCACACCCAGCCCCGGGGACGCTGTGTTCAAGGCGGAGAGAGGCTCAACGTGCTGTGGACATTCTGTCCTTAGCTAGCAAGGACCTTCCTGGAGTGGCAGGGGGCAGGATCCCAGCAGTGAGGGAGAGTTGTCCTACTGAGAACATTCTGGAAGGCAGCACAAAGATTCCAGGTGTGGCAGGCAGAGGGAAGAGGATACAACTGAGTGGGGCAATTCTATCCTTTGAAGGAAGGTCCTTCAGGAGGCCCGGCTTCAGAACTGCTGTCCTGAGAGCCAGGCTCCACAGCCAGGTGGCCAGAGGTAAGCTTGTGGACTAAGCCCAGCACCTCACAGTGCTGAGGATTCCCCTGGCCTCGAATCCTGCCCAGCCTGAAGGTGGCTGTGTGCTCTTGGGTCGGTGGCCTAACCTCTCCGGGCTTCCTGATTTTCCTCGTTTGTAAAGCTGAATCTTCATGCCGATCAACCAGGTTGCTCCTGTGAAGCACTGAAGCGCCTTGGGGACCCTCAGGATGCTGACGTTACTCGGTGGAAGGCTAGCACTGTCTGCTAGCCGCGCTGCTCTTCTCAAATGGAAGCTCTGGTAGCACGGGGTGGAGATTGCCACAGAAGCGCAAAGCTAAGCTGCAGAGCCGACTCCTGGAACTTGGTGCTCCCCGGACAGGGTCTCCAGTTGAAGAGGTGCAGGGCTGCGGCAGGCCGTGTGGGTGAGAGCCAGAGCCCTAAGTCCTGCTCTGCGCCAGCGCCGAATCTCCTCCTCCAGGCCTCCTCCCCTCCTGCCTTCTCCACCCGGCTTGGGCGGATTTCAGGTGCAGAGGTCTCCTGGCCCAGGAGAGAGGTATCCAGGGAGGGGCGGGGAGGGGCAGAATTTTTTATCTTTCTCTTTTTTTTGCAGAACTGGGGATTGAACCCAGGGGCATTCTGCCTCCGAGCTACACCCCCAGCCCTATTTTTTATTCCTTATTTTGAAACAGGGTCTCACTAAGTTGCAGAGTGCCTCACTAGGTAGCTGAGGCTGGCCGCAAACCTGGATCCTCCGGTCTCAGCCTCCCCGAATGCTGGGATTAGAAGTGTGCGCCACCACGCCCGGCTTAATTTTATTTATTTATTTATTTATTTATTTATTTATTTATTTATTTATTTATTTATTTATTTTTGAGGTCCTTGGGATTGAACTCAGGGGCATTCTACCTCTGAGGTATACCCCCAGCCCTATTTTTTATTCTTTATTTTGAAATAGGGTCTCACTAAGTTGCAGGATTCCTCACTGGGTAGCTGAGGCTGGCCACGAACCCGGATCCTCCAGTCTCAGCCTCCCAAAGGCTGGGATTACAAGTGTGCATCAACACACCTGGCTTCATTTTATTTTTTACTGAAGGCAGGAACCTGTCAGGGCAAGAGTCTGGAGTCCACACAAGTCGTACTGCAGCCCGGCTATGACACTTGCGGCGGCCCCCTGTAAGTATGGAGCCGGAGAGCGAAGGGGGCCCCAGCCTCCTATCTGATCGCTGCGGCCCTTAGGAAGGCCTTCCCAGCCAGTAGCCAGGTCCTGTCCACCCGTGGCTGCTGGGTGCGGTGTTCACCAGGCCGCGGTCACTGAGACTGCGTGCGTGCACAGAGCTAAGTGACTGACTGACAGAAATACTTGTTGATCAACTGCATCTGAGCAACAGCTCCTGTGTGTCCTCTGGAGACCGCATCTAATGCGGGCCAGACAGAGGGAAGACACGCCATGATTTTCTTCCAGAGGCAGGGCAGCAGACAAGTGCAGAAGTCGTGCAGCCTCTCCCTCGAACTGGCACCTGCGGAAAGGCGGTACCGTGTCTCCCCTCGGACCCGGGCCCCCAGCACAAAGGCCTCTATTCCCTCACCAGGACGGCAGTTCTCCAAGAACACCGTATTTCTACTTTGTGCAGGACAACAGACCCCGGACCTTCTCCTTAACCTCAGGAAAAGCCAGTCCCCACCTATGCCACACTTTCTCCTATGGAAATGAGGGTTTGTTTGTTTGTTTGTTTGTTTATTTATTTATTTATTTTTGCGGGCTGGCTCGCATACGCTAGGCGAATGCTCTACCACTGAGCTACACCCCCAGCCCCACTTGTTATTATTTCCAGACAGGTCTCAGTCTCACTAAGTTGCCAAGGCTGACCTAGAACTTGAAATCCTCCTGCCTCAGCCTCCCAAGGAGCTGGAATCCCAGGCGCGCACTGCCATGCCTGGCAGGTACGATCATCTTTAAAGTGCCCACGATGTAATGACATTAACCATCCACTCTGAAACGGCCACAGTGCGGTTTCTTTCCCCAAATCCGGCTGCTTTTTAAGCATCAGCACAGGCAGAGCTGCCGCCACCATGGTCTCTTCCTGCAGGGGACTAACTGGGGGCCTGCCGTTAGAATCTGTGAATTTCTCGGAGGGTGAATGACTACAGTTCAGCTCCACAACAACTGTCACCCCTCGTGGCGCCAACTGTAGACGGCGAGGCCATCATCTGATGGAGAAGATGCTCGAGTGCCAAGCGCATGTAAGGAGTCCCTCCTCCCACCTCGGCTCCGAGGCTGTGTGGGGACCATGCTCAGGCACAGAATGGACACTGCATGCCCAGGGTGGCCGTCCTTGCAAGGGGCCACTCATCCCTCGGGGCTCTAGGGACCCTCAGACCCACCTGCGTTCTCCTCCTCCATTTTCCACCAACCAAAAAATGTACACAAGGCTCTAGCCAAACTGTAGTCACGTTGTTTTCAAGCACTGGCAATAAATGATAATTAACAGAGTGGGAGTGGGGCGCACGCCCCAGCATTTGGGGGAGGGCAGGCCAGGGTGCCCAGGGC
The DNA here is from genome assembly GCA_004027655.1 of Graphiurus murinus. Taxonomy (NCBI): domain Eukaryota; kingdom Metazoa; phylum Chordata; class Mammalia; order Rodentia; family Gliridae; genus Graphiurus; species Graphiurus murinus. Next base: position 116,753 of record PVLC010001083.1, on the reverse strand, counting down.
AGGGTGCTCCCACGCTCGTGGGAGACCAGGAGGCTGGGTGGTCTTGAGCAGAGCCGGGTCCCAGCATGGGGGGCATGCCTTCCTGCACTCACTGTCCACGCTGGGTCCTAGAATCCATCAAGGTTCGGGGGCTGGCCTCCCCACTCTGAGCGGGAGAAGCCCAGTCAGTACCGGGGAGGCAGCGAGTGTGGGGCTTAGCATGCTCGGCTGGAGAGTGCTCCCCTCCAGAGCCAGACTCAGGGAGGGCAAAAGACGGTCACGCAGAGAATCAGGAGGTCCCAGTGAGCACGAAGCTCAGACACTCACTCCTGCCAACTGTGACTACAAACCCCCCACCCCCATCCCGGGATGCTTCCCATGTGCAAGGGGAAGAACACGAGATCTTGAACCCTCTTGCAGGATCCTTCACCGTTTAGGATGCTTATCTGTCTACCCCACTCAAAACAGTTGGATAAATGGGTGGTCCAGTACTAATAGTGGGTTGGGTTAAGTGAGGATCCTGGCTTCACCCAGGGACTGAGTCCCTAGTTACTTCTCAGCACTAACCCCAGCCTCCTGGGGTGGTGTCTGGACAAAGTCCAAGGCCGAGGAGTGTCCTTGGTTTTCCCAATGCATGTCATATGTGTGTGTGTGTGTGTGTGTGTGTGTGTGTGTGTGTGTGTGTGTGTGTCTCCTGACTCAGAAAGCAAGCCAAGGATGCTGATCCCTCTGGTGTAAGTTCCCTGTGGAGCCGAGATTAGATGGAGGATCGGTCCGCCTCCCTGGTAGGCAGAAGGAGCTGCCCAGGTGGTAGGGACTCCTAGTCCCTCAGGGCACGTGGACAGTCCTTCAGAACAAGGCAAGAGGCGTAGGGCTCCCTCCGAGGCCGCTGAGGACAGTCCTCTCCTGTCTGCCTACTCCACCTCTGACCTCCTCACCACCTCCACCTCTGTGCTCACCTTCCTCTTGCCTGACCCACCTGCGCAGCCGGCCACTCCCGCCTCCCCAGAGCTCAGCGTCTCCTGCGGACTCATGGAGAATGGAGGTCTCCCTAGCGCCTAGTGTCGCATCTCATGTGACTTGTCTGGCGAGAGGACTGAAGGGGGGGGGCATTTGTTGGTATTTTTCAACTCAGGTGAAAATAAACAAACTGCACTAGAGTTAAATATCAAAGTATCAAAGGCCCCTGAGCACATTGCAAAGGAGGAGGAGGAGGAGGAGGAGGAGGAGGAGGAACTTCTCCTCCCAGGGACGTCTTCCTCCCCAGCCGTGGGTGGGTGTGCAAGGGGGTGTGCACGAGGCCTTCCTCCTCCCCACTTCTGGGTGAGTGTGCACGGAGGATGCAACCGCACCGGAAGCCAGCAAGGAAGGCCGAGTGGGCAGTGTCTGGCCAGTGTCCAGCTTCAGACCATGGTGGACAGACTGGCTGTCACTACTCGGATCTGGAATGTTTTCCAGGGTCTTGTGATGAAAGCGTAGTCCTCGGTGCATCAAGGTAGAGAGACAGGGCTTTTAGGGGATGGATGAATCCACTGGCACTCCCTGGACCACTGGCAGGCGGGTCCTGGTGGAGCAGGTAGGCCCACTGAGGACAGGCCTGGAAGGGTTTATCATCTCGAGGCCTTTTCTCCTCTCTATTTCCAACTGCCACGAGCTGACAGCTCTCCTCCACCTTCCGCCATGATCTGCCTCACCTCAGGCCCAGAACGGCACACTTTGCCAACTGTGGACTGACACCCTTGAAACCATGAGCCAAAATACAGGTTCCTTTCTCTGAGTTGTTCTCTTTAGGTGTCTGTTTGCAGAGATACAAAACCAGCTGACATACCCAGTGAGGACACCCAGCTATTACCCATCCATCCATCCATCCACCCATCCATCCATCCATCCACCCATCCATCCATCCATCCATCCATCCATCCATCCATCCATCCATCCATTTGCAGAACATTTACTCAAAATGTAAACAAAAGACTGTGATAGGTGCTAAGAGGCAACCAACGAGGAAAAAGAAATGACTGGTCCTCAACCTCAGGGCTTGAATTGCCTTTAGAGAAGGCATAAGGGATTTAATACAATGCAAGGAAGAAATGATCATCGCCATCAGGAGTACCAAGTTCTCTAAGTGTTCTGACAAAGGAGGAAGGAGGAGGATGTGGAAGAATTTCAGAGGCTTTCCCATGAGGCCCGAAGAAGGGACATTTAAAGGCACACAGGTGAGGTTTGTGGACCCCATTCATTGCAAAGGTAGTGTGAAAGCGTCGTCATGCCCATGGCCATTAACTTGATTTCCATTTGCCAAGTGAGCCAGCCATGTGTGACGTCATCTGGCTGGGGAGTGTCTGTCTGTTTTACCCCTTAGTCCACAGAGGGGTTCCTGGGGCCTATAAAGTATTAAAATTACGTGCTGAATTTTGTGCAATTGTGCATCTTTCTGGGTAGAAGATTCAGAGACTTCATTAGACTCTCCATACTGCAGGTGATTTCTCCCAAGGTTCAGCCCTCATTCTGCAAATCTGCGCAAAGGTGAAACTTGCTGGACCTTGGGCTGCTTCTTATCAGACTGTATCCCCTGCATAAAAAGCCACTGGCCGTTTCTAGATGCGGCTCCTGGGACCTGGATTCGGTGCCTAATCCGAGGAAACTCTCACCAGGAGAAACCAGGGGAAGAACAAAGGGCACTCTGCCCTGAGGGAGGCGGCCTCATCTGCTGCTGTCTGGCCCTGCTGTGATTGAATTACCAGCCCTTGCACTTAATGAGCATCTCTCTGGACCAGCCATGAGGCCTGTGTTGGAGAGGGCAGGCGTTTCATTACCAGAATCCAGCAGTGCTGTGTCGAACCCGGTTTCCTGGCAATTATGAGAAGGAGCTGGAGGGCCAGCTAGCATCATCGTGTGAGCCTGGCTTCCTTGGAAACATACAAGCTCTCTTCCACTCCCTAGTTCCACGTGCAGCTCTGCGTGACCAGACCGGGGAAGGCAAGATGCCTCTTGCAGGATATCCCAAAGTACAAGAGAGACACTCCGAGGGGATCTTGCGACTCATATGGCACTGTGGACGCCCCAGGTCACTATCCAGATCACTGTTATCGCCCCTCTTACACAAGGAGAAACAAAGACACAGGAAGAAGGCCAGGGACAATAGCAGAACAGTCTGGGAGGGTTTTAAAGTGTCTGTCTCAGCTCCCCAATGAAAGTCTCCTGGGAATAGAATTGTCATATAAAGTAAGAACATCCTCAAGACCAGAGGCATGATGGGTCAACATCAAAAAGTTCAAGGCCAAGCACATCCTGGGCCAACCATATGATAGATTTGTGCGTATGATACTCTTGCTGTCCCGAGCTCACAATGATCGGATCGGAGATTGACTATATCCACAGGCAAAGTCCCGACAGCCCAGGGAGTCACTTAGGGTACTGTCGCTATTGGCATTGGTGAGTCCTGAGCTTGGTGTGACCTCAGAGCATCCTGACGTGGGGAAGAGGTATGCATTTCAGCAGGGGCACAGAAGCAAGACCTTCCTTAAGCTCTTGGAAGCCTGAGGGGCCAGACCCATGACATTACCCTTCACCCCAGCACTTTCTTAGCATAGAAGAAGAAAACACACACACGAAAGAGGGAAGAGGGAGAGAAAAGGAAGGAGAAGGGGAGAAGGAGAGAATGAACACGAGGAACTTTGAAAGAGGAGTTCTAGCATCTCCACCAGCTGCCTAGGGCAAAGGGTTTACATTCGGCCTTGGGCTGCTCGTGCACAGTAAGAGTGACCCAGTGCCAGGCCTAAGAGGTGACAAGCCCTCATCGAGAACGTTCCCCGGCCACAGAAGGGCCCTGACCACCACTGCAGGTGGGGCCCAGCTCTCGGGAGGAAGTGAGCCAAAGCGCTTCCCTGCTGCACGTCCTGTAAAGAACCGTCGATAGGCCGGAAGGGAAGGGAAAGACGGGGAGCAGGAGAGAGGTGTGGCAACAGCGCTGAGGGGATGCTGACTGGCCGGTGCTGACTGTCACAGTGGTGCTGGGGGCTAATGAGCTCTTCCTGTCTCTAGCTATAAGGACCCGACTACCATTAGACCACCAACCCCTTTGCTACCAGTCATCATTCCTGTGCCTTCCCCTGCCCCCCTTGGCTTTATCCCTCTTTGATACCCAGAGGTTCTTTCCCTGTAGGTTAGACATCGCCCTTTTCCCCAGAGGCCCCTCTTGTAGGGAAGCTGGTTAGGACCGGGTGGTGCCCGGCGTCCGGAGCTCCACCCACAGCATCCACATCACCCACGGGATTCTCATTTGGCGGGGGGCACACGTTCTGCATCCGAGATCGCTAAATCACTGACACTGACCATCCTGACAGCAAACTCATTTCAGGGTTCTTTTGGATGTGTCAAAGCCAGAAGCATAATGTTCCCACAAATGTCCCGGCCCCGATCCTTGTTTTATCAAATTCAGAACGATCTCTGCCTCTCCCTGGTCCCTCAGCCGTGAGCTGAGCTCCCAGTCCTTGCACTGTCTTTGTGCTGGACTGTCTCTCTGCACCCCAGCATATCAGTGACCCTAGGTCCCTGGGTCTCCCGCCAAGCCAATCCAAATGCCGGGTGCGTGGATGGTTTAAAAACACCTTCAGAGGCTAAGACACTCGACCTGACTCACGATGAAAGGGATGCCAGTGAGAACATTTCAACATCATTGTTTACCAAGAGTTTGGTAAAGAGAAAGATGTTTGCTAACAGCTAGTGCTGGTGAGGCTTAGGCAAACAAGTACAACCAAATGCTGTTGGAGTTGGCGGAGGGAGGAGCAGAACAGGATAGAATTGTTGGAAGATAGTTTGGCAATGCCCAATGACATTTAAGTGCTATCCAGTCTTTGATTACACAGTCCCACACCTAGGAATTCACACTAGACGGGTTAATTGCACTTACACATGAAGATGCTGACATACAGATTTAAGGATAGTTTTGTTTACAATAGCCCAAGACTAGTATATAGCTTATATTTTAACTTCTAGCACACTCAGATGTGAAATGCTGGGTTGCAAAATTAATGTAAAGTGAAATCTTATTTGTATCCCTAAAATCTCTCTCTCTCTCTCTCTCTCTCTCTCTCTCTCTCTCTCTCTCTCTCTCTCTCTCTCTCTATCACACACACACACACACACACACACACACACACACACACACACACACACACCTCTATCTGTTATCTATCGCTTTATCCATCGTTGATTAAGACAGAAAAAAATTTCTATTTATCTATTATGTTTGATTGAGCAAGCCAGAAAAAATAACTGAGAATCTAGGACATAAAAAAGACCTTGTTTTTTAATTGCACACACTTTTGTGCTTTTCCCATTTTTATTTAAATGTATGGCCTTTATAATAAAAATAGTAATAAATATAATAAAAATAGTAATAAAGTAAGTTGATCCCTCTCGATCCTCTTCCTCTTCTTTACTCCTAGAGATTAATTCCGTCCTGGAGCCCTTCTCCCTCCCATCCCCCCAGTGTACCTTCCTGTTATCTCATCACCCCCGACCCCCCGTGTGGCTCTGGGAGATCCCCTGAGTACCCATCGCTCTACGAGATGCTTCCGAGTTCTTGGCCTCACCTGCCTCCCAGACCATCAGCCACTCGCTCCAGCTCAGTCTCCACCACGGCAGAACACTGCTGTGCAGATGTGTGGGTTTCCTGCGGGTCTGGACTAAGCACCCCCACCCACCCACCCAGAGCATGGGACCTGGCTTCTACAGCTGCTCCTGAGCGGTCACAACACAGCCTGGAAATGTGGGGGGTTCACGATCTCTGGGGCATTAGCCGGTGGAAATGGGACATGTCAGGAAGCCAGGCAGGTGGCTTGCAAGCTCCCCCCAGGCATCCCTTCAGGATGGGGGGGTAGGACCAGAGGCCCCTGAGAAGTGATCTGCACTTCCTCCCATAGTGTGTTGGGAAGCAGAGGCCGTCACAGGTACATGGCACCTGCATGGCTCCCATCCTTCGCTGCCTTGGCCCTGGCCTTGACTCTCTGCTGGGACTGAACCTTCAATGACGTATCCACACCGGATCCCTGCCTCAGGCCCTGAGTATGGGGGCAGAGAGGCCTGCTCTAGCAGCTGTGCGCCTGCGGCGGTTACTTTGACTGGCTGCACGGCACTCAGGTCAATAGTGCTTCTGAGTGGGTCTAGGGGTTCTTTCCATTTGAATTGGTGGACTCGGTGGCAGAGCACTCGGTCCTCCCCAGTGTGGGCGCCGTCCGATCCCCCGAGGGCATGGATACAGCAAAAGGTGGAGGGGAAGGAGTGGGCCCCTTACTACCCGCCTGCCTGCTGGAGCTGGAACATCTCATTTCTCCAGTCCTTGGGTGGGTTCACACCCCTGGCTTTCTTGGGTCTCTAACTTGGCGGGTGGCAGATGGAGGGGCATCTCAGCCAATTCCTCTCTCTCTCTCTTTCTCTTTCTCTACTTTGTTGGAATGGAGCTGGCTGACCTAAGAGTTGAGGCTCACAAACACAGGCCTCTGGATGGTGTGGCAGGCCGAATCTAAGAGGGCCCCCAAGATTCTCAGCCCTCGTAGAATCTCCTCCTCGTCGGTGTGAGGGGCAGGGCCTGTGACTCTGATGGACAAGGCCTCCCTCCTATGATGCTGTCACAGGATGAAGCAGAAGGGGTTTTGCAGAAGTTATTGATGAAGGCCCCTAATCAGTTGACTTTGAGCTAATGAAGGGAGTTTATCCTGCCGGGGCTGGTCTCTCTGGGTAAGCCCTTAACCTTGATTCTGCCCTTCCTGGAGTCACAGAGATTCACAGTGTGAGAGACATTTCTCCTGCTGGCCCTGAAGAAGTAAACTGAGTCATTGACGAGAGAGCTGTGCAGCTGGGATGGTGGGCTGCAGCCTCCAGGAGGCAGGAGGGAGGGAGCCCCAGTCCTACAGCCCGGAGGAACTGAATTTTCCAGATGAGCTGAGAGAGTTTAGAAGTGGATATTTCCCAGCTGAGCTTCCAGGTAAAAACACCTCGTCTCAGCCATGCAAGGCTCCAAAAAGAGGAGCTGCAGAGACAGAGGCGATAAATCTGTGTTGCTTTAATCCATTAAGGCTCGGGTCATTTGTTATGCAACAGTAAAAAACAGATACCCACAGTGTGATTTCACTTCAGAATGAAAGGAGGAGGCAGCTCAGAAAGCTGGAGAAGCCACCGAGCTCCGAGGCAGTGGATCTAGGAAAGAAAGACCAGAGGGAAACTGGGTCTGGGTAAGTGGATGAAGCAGCCCCGCTGACGGCCCGGATCCTGCGCTCCTGTGATTGGTCAGAGCCACATCACAGCCGTGATCATGATGATGATGATGGTGAAGAGAAGGAGGAGGCACCTTGAAAACCTCATGTATCACGGCCCTGTAGAGTTACCAAAACTGTATACCAGTTAACTGGTGTGATCCTCCGAAAACCCTGCAGGGATGATTTCTCCATTTTTGTCTTCACGTGACAAATAAACAACATGCAAACAGATCATTCGGAGCTCTCCACGGTGATGACAAGCCGTGCAGGACCCAGACCCAGGGATCCTGGTCCCTCCAAGGAGGACAGAAAAGACAAGGATGCAAAATAGTGCCTGTGGCCCTGGGGTCAAAGTCACAGGCCACATTTCCAAGGCGGCCCAGCTCAGACCGAGTGATAGGAGAATGGCTTTCCCAGAATCCCCCAGGCATGCTCTCCGCTGACCAGGAACAGTCAACTGCGTGGCTCTGCAGCTTCTTCCTGATGAAGGGTCATGCTGAGCCTCACACAGTCCTCTGTGGTCCCCCCCACACCACCACACTGTCGCCCTGCAACCTTCGCCCCTGTTCTCCTCCTCCTCCTCCTCTCCCCCGATGGAACCATGCCTGTTCTACCCCCAGGTTCTGCTCATTAAAAGCATCGTCACCATGTGGAGGTATGGATGGATAATGCCAGTCATGCACTCCTGTCTCCAAGCCAAGAGAGTGTGTGCATTCTCGAAGGGGTTTTTTTTGTTTTGTTTTGTTTTGTTAGTCCCAGCCAAAAGGAGGGACCCTAATTATGTGGCTTTGGGGCCCTGAAATAGGTAAGCTGTCTATCCTGGAAAACAGCCCAGCATCCCGCAAGGAGATTCTGCATATGGGATTAGGTTTTTTTTTTTGTTTTCTCCTCAAAATAACTGTCTAATCAGTTACGACATTAGATATTTGCTGTAATTCCTAGGGAAAGCTAGGCAGCCTTGTTATCCGACGAGGGTTATAGCAGAAATGAGAACACTCATAAAATAGCTCAAGGTGCCAGTTTGCCTCGGGAGGGTGCGCCAGACCTCTGGAGTGGATATTACTAGTGTTCACCAACACGTAGGCCTTCTTCCAGCCCAGGAGACACTTCCCAGTCCTCTCACAGGTTTGTGAGCTCAGAGACCGCCTCTGGCCAGTAAAACATGAGTAGAAATCACATGTGTCCTTGTCACACGTGACTATCCCCATTCCCTTGCCCTGCCTGAGGGCCAAGGAGGCTACCTGTTCCAGAAGCTGCAGTTACAGGAAGATGCGGCCATCGGCAGCCTGCGTCTTCAAGGACCACAGGGAGGATGGTGACCCCGATAGAACCCCGGGCTCAGGGTGGATCTTGTAGGCTGAGAAACAACCTTCGGTGTGTGAAAAGATTAATTTACCTTATCCTAACGATCACAGCACTTCACTGAGCCTGTTTCTCTTCTACGCCACGTGGAGAGAACCTGCCCAGCCTTCATCCTCCCCGTGAGCTCAGAAACAGCCGCACGCAAAGAACCTGGTTTGTAAACGTGAGCGTGTGCCTTCTGTCAGCTTAGACCAGGGGAAGGGCACCTGGCTGGGGGGAGGTTTCCTTGCCTGGCTCTCCTGCGTGAGCAGTGGACATTCTCGGTGGAAGAAGATAATATTTAGGAACGACAAACCCCCAGGTCTCAGAAAACAACCTTCGAGTGCTCCGTCCAGAGCTGAATGTTGGGTTTTAAGTTCTGCCTGTGCTGGTCTTAAGTGATGGTCTAGAGCCACGTGAAGTAATTCTCAGCCCTCTCTATTTTCCCAACAGTGAGATAGAGCAGAATCACTCCCCGCCTTCTCCCTTGGGCTAAGAGACCCCATGTCTCCCCCAAGGCTTGGGGGGCACATCACACCATCCAGAGACTGATCTCCCCTTCTCTGGTAGGGGAGGTGTGACAATATGACCTGTGCTCTCCAAAGGAAAACAGACGGGGTGAGTATGATGTCTGCATTTCTTCTTCGAAGAAAAGTTATGTTCAGCTTCTGTTTCCAGTGCCCGCGAAGCGGACGGCAGGTGCCCAGCACCCAGTTCTGAGCACACATATAAGCACGACACGCAACATTCAACAAGCGGTGGAGCCACAGACAGGAGGAACCTGGGTCTGACTCACTGTGGAGGACAGCTGCCCCGAGTCTGAACCAGCGAGACTGCTCTGGGAGAGTGAAATACACTTCTCTCTTATTTAAGCCACTCTCTTTGGGGACTCTGTTACAGCAGCTTCACCTTCATCTAACTAATATGCAGGGGGGGAAGAGATGCCGCACGTAAATGCTTTAGTTTATTCCATATGTGCTTTCTAAGAACCCCTGGAACCAACAGCAACCAAAACCTCTTTCTTCTTTGTGAACTTGGCTAAAGATCTCCGCCATCTTTAGGAAGGAAAGCCAGGATCCTTTACGAGACAGACAGGTTGGAGCCCTGAAGGAGCTGCCCCCCCACACCCAACTCTTCTCATGTCCCCCAATAATCCAAAGAAATGGGCTCGCTACCTTGGCCACTGTATTTCCAACGAAGCAAACGAAGCCCATGCTGGGGCCGTCACAGGACAAAATCTTACAGCAGAGGGACTGTCATTGCAGGGGACCAGGGGATCCCAGGTCTCCCTGCCTAGGGGCTGAGGGGTGGGGGTGACAAAATAGAGTAGGGGGCCCTGAGGCAGGGTAGGATGCATCATTTCCTAGTCAATGCAGGTAAATTGTAAACACTGTCTTTTCACAGAAAACGGAGGTGTTTGGGGGACAGACGCTAAGACACGCCCTTGGGTGTGAACTTTTCTTCAGTATATTTCAAGCCTTTCCCGCTGCCTGATAGTCTCCACCTTGTCTCCAAAGTCCTAATTCTGTTAGTCTTTCGGATATCTCAGAACAAATACCACTTCTTCCACCCTGATAAGCCTACATGTCCCCTAAAACCAAGGCAAGTACGCCCTTCTCCCAAGTCCCAAAGTACTTTCCTCGGTGATTTGCTCAAGGCACTTGGTACTCTGTGCCTTGGAGTCAGGTTGGTAAAGATGTCTTAGGAAGGCTTGCTGAGTTCCTGGAGATCAGACCTCTTAATGAGAACATTTAAGTTTTTTTTGGGGGGGGGGCATTCTTTTTTGAGCCTCAATTGATTCCTAAGTTTATTCATAGAATAAAAGAAATAGCTAGAAAGTGCAAGTTCGACATAAGAACCTGCTGCTAAAGTTCCTTATTCCTTTACTCTCCAAACTGGCTCTCTTTTCCAGGCCTGTCTCCCTCAAATTCCCAGGAAATCTGTAAATCTTAAAGGTAACAAAAAAGAAAACTATAATTGCCCTGTGCACTGTTAACAAGATAGATATGGTATCTTGAGAAACCTGTCATTTAGAGGACTTTTTAGCTTATCTATTGATCAGATAATGGAGCCCATGATCAGCCTGAGGATGCTGTGGATAAGCAGACTGCCAGAAACCGCCTTGGATGGTTTGACTGCCTTGACCCCACTGGACTGGGGTCATTCCCAGGCACCTCCTCCTGCCCACCCCTCAGGCACTCCCCTCCTCTAAAAGAAGAGCCCTGTACTCCCAAAATGCCTCTGTCACTCTTGAGGTGGCCCACATTCTCCCTTGAATGTGTATTTCCTACTTTCCTAAATATATCTGCCTGACTGGCACGTGCTGAAATTCTTTTCCATCAGGTAAGCCGAGGACCCTGCTGATTCTGAGGTGAAGAATCCACTCTTCTCCCAGGACAAACTCAGCATCTCAGGCACAATTATCATCTCCACTCTACCAAGGAGAACAAAGAGTTTAAGTCACTTTTTCCTGGTCACTCAGCTAATAACTGATGGAGAAGAGATTTCAATCCTAGCACACAGCAGTCGAGAGTCAACATTTACAGCCAACTGAGCAGAGGAGAGAAATAATACAGGACCCAGAAGGTGGCTGCCGACGGAGCAGTCACAAGATCCCACCTCCGTGCAGGCTCCCGAGCATGGTCTCTTTGGAGGGGCTCCGCTGCCCAGGCTCCTACCAACAGCAGGCCTGAGCTTTCAGTTACTCAGCTGAGACGGTTAAACAAGTCTGTCAATTAAGCCAAACATCTGGTCAGTGTAGTGTAAAATCAGTCACCAAGGTCTGGCCACAGCCCCAGGGCTCCTTCCAGGTGGCTAACCCCTCCCAGTCCCTGATGAGGGAGGAGATACTTCCTGGTGTGCAGGCCCTGATTTGCATACTCCCTATGATTGGCTGGTGAGACTCACACCTGGAGGGTCCCCAGGACCTCCTGTGAGCTAGCACCGGAGAGGCAGATCCTATCCCTCTTAAACATGCATTAGAATGAGAGCTGCTACATTCAGCCCAGATCCAAAAGCATATTCCCAAACCCAAGAGTAAGTTCCTGCTGCCTGCTGCAGAAATGCAGATTGCCATAATAAATGCCAATTATCCCAATTACCTCTAATTGTCTGGCTTGTGTAGCAAGATCATTAGCATAGGAGAGGCCTATGAGGAAGTGGGTGTATCAGCTGAATGCCCCATCCAGGGAGCTGCGTTATAAATGAAGTAGGTGAGCTGGCCCAGGAGGCCCCCACTGCGGCCCCCGGGATGGATTACCACAGAAAGATGAGGGGGCTTCACAATCTCCTCCTGCTTAGGGTTGACGAAGATGAGCGACATTTTCTCTGCGATGATCATTAAACGCTATTTTAAAAATTGGTCTTGCACCAGGGAGATAAGGCCAGAGAATGCATGCTTGTTCTCCATGCCTTCTTGCTTCTGGCCAGCTGGGTCTGGGGAAGAGCTGGGAGAGCTGGTCGGCTGTTGAATGAAAGTACGGTATAATCCTCAATCATTGTAATGTAACATTGACTTAATCAACCAGCCAGGCATTCAGGAAGCAAGCACTATCTATCAACCAAGCTGCTGAAGACACAGAAATGTAGAGCCGAAAAGTGGTGATGCGAATTGTACACACTGCACGCCCAACAACGGTGCCAGGTGATTTCCACCCATCCTGCAACAAATCATGTATTGAGGGTCCACCACCTCAAGTCAGGCACTGTTCTAGGCTCTGAAGACACAGCCGCGAATAAAGGAGACACAAAGACCAAGTTGCAGTTTGGAGAGACAACCAATAAACCCGAGAAACAAAATAATCGGTATATTCCAAGGTGATAAGGGCAAAGGAGAGAAAAAAAAATGCAGGAGAAGCAGGGAGGAGAAGATTAGATCTGAGGTTGAAGTTCAATGCCAAGTCTTCACTTGCGGTAGCGCTACATTGGGCCCTCCTCCAAAAACACGCACTCTATTAGTCACTGCCTGAATGAACGGGAGAAAATGCTACACAAGACAGAAAAATGTGGTCGCCAGTTATCTACAAATGCATTAGCTAAGGTCCTGTTTGTAGTTATGTCGGCTCATTTTTTATTAGTTTAGGGAAGATTGCAAGTCTTGCTGGGACCTCTTAATTCTGTTACCGTATCGATTATGGCTGAGCCCATGCAAAGTGTGCAATTTGCACATACCCTTGTGAAATTAAAACCTTTCCGTCGACTGAGAAGGCAGTAATTACTCTACAGAACCAAGGGCATCTCCGCTAAAACCAAGACACTCCATTTGCCAACGAATAGAAAAGTAGGCGCTAAGCAACGAATCCGGCAATGGCTGCCTGGTGTTCTGGGTCTTAACCCTGGCTCAGTCCAAGGGCAGAAGCATCCGTGGGGGCAGAATGTCGGAGGAGGGTTCAGGCGGGTGGCTGGAGGGAGTGCACAATTGCAAAGGAAGCTCTAGGCATCTCTCTGCGCTTTCTTGCAGGATTCCAGGTACACCCTTGTTACAGTGCTGGTGTAGAATGTCCCCCCAAAGAGCCCATGTGTTAGGCAATGCGGCAATCTTTGGAGGTGAGAGATTGGATTGTGAGGGCCCTGGCCCGGCAGTGCGCTGGTCCACCGATGGGCCAATCATTTGAATGGACTTGCTGGGCGGTGTCTGTGGGCAGATGGAGCATGGCTGGAGGAAGTAGGCCGCTGGGATGTGGCCTTGGGGACCTTATCTGTCCCTGGTCCCTTCCCTCCTCTCTCTGCTTCCCTGCCGCCATGAGCTGAGCAGCTTTCCTGGGTCATGCCCTTCCACCACGATGTTCTGCCTTGCAGCCGGCTGCCCATGGACTGACCCCCTGAAACTTGAGCCAAGATAAACTTTCCCCCTCAAGTTGTTCCTATCAGGTATTTTATCACAGCGGTGCAAAGCTGATTAACACAGAGCTCTTGGCTAAGGCACGTGGACGCCATCAGGAGGACGCCAGCTGTCCCCTCGGAACGTAATTCCCAGCCTCCCTCCCCTGGCCCTCGCTGTCAGGGAAAAGCCTACAACCACCTTCTTCTTTTCCTTCCTCCACTGCAAGGAAGGAAGGAAGGGAGGGAGGGAGGGAGGGAGGGAGGAAGGAAGGAAAGAAGGGACACTAAAAACTCAGCACAGGAATGAAGTGGGTCTCAGAGTGATGAAGCCTTTGGAAAAGGTGGGGTGCTCCGTTGGGTGGGGTTGACCCCAAACACAATTCATGGTCAAGTTTCACTTGGGGTGGTGGGTGTGTATGTAGTTATTCCATTCCTAAGGAAAACTAGCTAATATCTAAATAAAGATGGATTATGAAATGATCAGTAGGGAGTGAGATTAAACCAGATCTGGACACCCGAAGCCCAAAGAGGAAAAACTACCTTTTCACACTGACGGAGAGTTGACTTGACGGACATACCCTGCACCCAGGATAGCGGAGACCGGAGTGTGCAGGGACCGGGCACACAGGACAAGGACCACCTGAAGCCCGTGGAGGGAGCGTGATCCGCCATCTCGGTTCACACTCTGGCCCTCGCGCTGTGGGACTGCGCCTCGCTGTGGTTTTACGCCGCCCGTGTGCTGTAATCAGTTACAGCTGGTACAAGAGCTAACGCGTGCGACTGGTGTGATTCTGCTATTCCCAGGTGCCCGTCCCTCTCCCGTGTCTCTGCCCTCTGTCCCCTGCCCCCTGCCGTCCCACCTTGGCGCTGGCTCTCGGGCTGGGCCTCGGAAGGCATCCAAAGGAGACCAGAGGGTGGTGGCGAGGGAAGTCAGAGCATTTCTTTCTCCCCACGAACGTCCCTGTTTGGACACAGCCCTGGCCCTGGCGGCTCTCTACGGCAGCAGCTCCTGTCAAGGGCGTCTCTCATGGGCCACAGCCCTCCAGAGCGCCTCTGGTCCCTCCCTGTGCCCCAGCAGCCCGGAAGCACCCAGAGCTGCCCCCGCCCCTGGTGGGTTCCCTGCTGGTTCTGGACCTGTAGTCAGGTCCCTGCCAGGTACAGTGTCTGTCTGTCTGAGGGCAGAGGGACAGAGCAGCGCCCCGGAACTGGCCCTATCCTTTTGGCTAGTCATTTGCGGATTTTTATTTCTATACAATCAAGCTGGGTGACCGTGTCCCTCGGCACCTGAAGCCTGCTCCTGGGCCTCAACCTATGGGAGCCCGGACAGAGGCCATTGTGGGTGGGAGGCACATCTGTGCAAACACAATGGTGTCTCCTTCACCACCTCCCCATGCAATAGAGACCACAGCCAAAGGTATTCTCCGTGCATGTGTGTGCGTGTGTGTGTGGGGGGGGGGGCTGTTCTACCTCTGAACTACGGCCCCAGCCCTCTTTATTATTTATTTTGAAACAGGGTCTCATTAAGTTGCTGAGGATGTCACTAATTAGCTGAGGCTGGCCTTGAACCTGTGAGCCGATCCTCCTGTCTCAGCCTCCCAAGTACTGGGATTGCAGGCGTGTGCCACCACGCCCCGCAGGTGTCCTCTATTCCATCGACTATTTAAGAGGCTGCTTTCTGCCTCCTACAGAAGAACTTCCTGGGGGAGAGAGAGCTTTGGAGGGCCAAGCAGCTCCTATCTGCGCAGATTCCGCCATCTCCACCCCAGCTGGCCCCACAGTCCTTGTGTCTGTGCACACCCCCACATCCCGGACACCCCTCCCGCCGCCATCCAGCTCCTGCACATGCGACAGCCAGGCCTGCGCCCACCTCCAGGGTCAGAGTGGACAAGGGGTGAGAGATGGGGGCGGGCGTAGGGAGTGGGCGGCTGCAGCACAGCTGGCTGCAGTGTTGGGCAGCCTGAGCCAGCCCCTCACCCTACAGAGGGTGTCACACACACTGGGGCCATGGGTCACACCTAGAGTGCCCTGCCCAAGCCTGGGGCCATTGGCAAGTCAGAACATGCCCAGCACACCGAGGCTGACTGGTGAGGGGCACGGGGGCCTAGGGATGAGAAGGGGGACGGGCAGAGGGGCCAGGGCGCCCCAAGCTTATGCCATTGAAACCCGCAGGCACAGTGCAGGGGCTCTGAGGGGTGTCCACAAAGAAAATGGGGCTCTTCTTGGCAGCTCCAGGGCTGGAGCCAGGCAGGAGGCACAGGGAGGCAAGTTTGGGGATCACAAGATTTCTCCCCAAATCCAGCTTCGGAAGACAGATCAGGCCTCCCGGCGAACTAACGAGCAGGCCATGGCCAATGTGCTCCCAGGAAGCCTAGACCGCCACAGCTGGGGGACTGGGTTACGGGAGCATGTGAAAACATCCACTCAAAATCTCTCAGTGGGTGGCAGACACCCGAGCTGGCATGGTCAATAGCATGGACCATGGGCCTCGCCAGGTTCCCAGGTTCAAACCCCTGCTCCGCTACTGAGAAGCAGCGTGCCCCATGCGGTGTGACCTCTCTGCAACAGAAGGAAGCCCAGAGCGGCGCCCTTCCCAGGGCTGAGGCCAAGCTGCAGCGAGCTAAAGCCGCCAGGTCTAGGTGAGGCTCAAGCCGCCGGTGTGACTGCTCAGACTCACTTGTGTCGCTGCCGCAGCCAGAAAGGCCGCCAGGGCCGGCATCCACCCTCTGGTCCAACCAGAAGGAGTCCATTCCGTGTCCCGTGAGGCTGGCTTGCCACTCCCACAGCCGGGGGACCCCGTCCCTGTAACTCAGGGGACTGGGAGCTTGTTGCCCGGAAGCAGTGCGGCCACTGACTCCCATTTACTCGGTGAGCCTCATGCCCCAGGGTGCCGCTCGCCGGAGGGCCCAGGCACAGGGACCAGTGCCTCGACACACCCAGTTACGAACACATGCCCAAGCCCCGATGTGAGCAGGTGGCTGCACCACAGGTACCTGGAGAGGGTGTGTGTGTGTGTGTGTGTGTGTGTATGTGTGCGTGTGCGTGTGTATGTACAGCTCTCCTGAGTGTGTGCCCACAGAAGACAGAGAATCAGGCCATAGTTACAGAACCTTGCACTCTCCCCCTCCCTCTCTCCCCAGGGCCCCCCCTCTGCCTCTGTACCCCATCTTCCCTCCGCCCCCCTCCAGCCCCTTTGGCTTCTCTTGTTTGGTCTCCTCCCCGGGGCTGGATGGAAGTCTTTAGGTCAAAACAACCAGTCGATTTCATCTGCTCTGCTCAGGGCCGTGACAGGCGGGTTTCTGCAAAAACCAGGAATCTGGAGATCGTTCTTGAAACAGGAGAAGAAGCCATCCTTTGCCACCCTTTGCAGGAACCGGGACCTGTCGGCTTCAGCAGGGACTCAGCAGAAGTGGGAGGGTCAGAGGGCCGCTGTGGTCATCTCCAGCCGGATGGTGGTCCCGGTGAACGGGCTTTGGGCACAGTCGGCCAAGTGCCCCCCCTGTCCACAGGCGACGCCCAATCCACCTTGGGAAAGAGGCAGGGATGCATCTCTTCCTCCTGATACTGAAGTGCTGATAAACCACTTCAGAACTGCGGCCGTGCTCCAAGGAGAGGCTGTGGGACACCCGGGTGTGTCCTGACTCTGAGCTCCCTTTGACGTCACCTGTGTCCCCTCGCAGGCTGATAGCTGAACGTGTCGTGCCCAGCCCTCATTTTTGCCGGGTCCAGCTTTCCACCAGTGTGCTCCTCCATGGCTGGGAATCTCCTGTCTCTCAGCCCCAGCGTCCACACCCCCAGAGCTCCGCAGCAGCTGTCTTTCTGGCCGTCTCAGAGTTGGGGCTCCCTGGGTGAGACCCTGGGACAGAGTCCTTGCACCAGAGGACACGTGATACACAGCTGGCTTGTCCCCGCCCCTGGGGTCCTCTTCCCACATCATCTTCCCAGACCCAAGTCTAGGGTCCCCTCCATGACCTTTTCTCCCCAAGAAAGGTGATGCTCGGGGCCCAGCCAGGCTCCAGGCTCTGGCTGTCTGCTGGGTGGCCGCTGAGACTGATGGTTCTGAACCGAGAAGCAGCTCCGGTGGCTGGCCTGGGCCACGGGGCCGTGACGTGTCTCAGGTACCATCATGCCTCCTGCCGCCACGTGTCCTGTCTCCAGGAAGCTCCTGAAAAGAGGCAGCATGTGTAGACTAGAAACCACCCTCACTTCAGAGTCAGGACAACCTGGTGTGGACTCCAGCCACCTTTGACCCGGGTGAGGTGACCTCCCCTGCGGGTCCACCGTGTCCTCCCCCTGAGCTGTAGGGAAACGCTAATGGCTGTTTGCAGAGCACAGGGCATGGTCCCCGGGGCGTCCTCCATGCTAATTCATGCACCCTCACCAAGACCCAGAAGTTTCCCCATTTTACCTACAGGGAAACCGAGGCACAGAGTGGGGAAATCACCTGCCCAGGGATCTATAGCTAGAAACTGGCCCTCTGGATTGGCCAGCCCTGACCGCTATTGCTCCTGGCCTCTCACGACACCCTCCCTGCTCACCAGGACGCTCACCTGGGTATTCAGCACACGCATGCCACTCGCAGGGGTACACGCGAAATGCAAGGTGCTGTTATGACTGTGGTTACTTTACACCAAAGGATCCAGTGGGTGGAGGGGGCAAGCCACAGAACTCAAGAAGGGAGCCCGGCACTTTCCAGCCAGCCAGGAGCTTCGGCAGGGCTGTCTCCAACAAACCGCCATGGGCTGGATGGCTTCAAGCAATAGAAGTTTATTCTCCGGCATTCTGCAGGCCGGAAGTCGGAATCCAAGGCTCAGGCTGTGTTGTGCTCTGAAAGCTCTTGGGGTGAATCCTTTCCTTCTTTCTTCCAGCTTCTAGCAGCTGCTCAAAATCATTGGCATTCCTTGGCTTGTAACTGGGTCCCTCCAGTCTCCGCCCCAACGCTTCACACGGCGTCTTCTCCGTGCCTCTCGGTGTCGGTGTCTCCTCTCTCTCTCTCTCTCCCTCTCTCTCTCTCTCTCTCTCTCTCTCTCTCTCTCTTTCTGTCTCTCTCTTCCTCCCCTCCCCCACCCCCTTATTTTGATTGTTTGTTTCTTATAAGAACCCTGTCGTTGGATTTAGGACCCACCTTCATCCAGGATGATTTTTATCTTGAGATCTTTATTCTAAACAGAGCCACATTTTGAGGTTCTAGGTGGACCTATCATTTAGAGGCTACTGCTCAACTACTCCACAGTTTGGGGGTTATTTATTTATTTATTTGGCCCTGACTTCTGTTTTCTAAGAAGAGGGAATGATGCTCTTCTGGGTCTGAGGAGAATGAGGAATGCACCCCCTCAGCATCCCAGGCAGGATGAGGGGTCTGGAGGAGAAGGCCTGGCCACGCTCTCTCCCGTTGACTTGAGTGGACCGCCACAATGCTCCCACCCACGGAGGACTCCAGAGGCAGGTGTGGGGACTTGTCCTCCCTCACGAGCCAGCTGCAGGCTGGGCACCAGCGTTGGGGCACAACAGGGCCGGATCCATGTAGCTATTCTACCATTCCATGAAAAGGCGGCAGCTGGCCCCCAAGAGGTGCCAGGAGTGAAAAGGATGTGAGCCTGGTGGGCTCTGGAGGGAAAGTGGGAAAGACAGGGCCTGAGGGAGGGGTCGCCCAGGCTCAGCACCGCAGTGCAAGGCGGCCTGGCCTCCGCTGCTCCTGGCTCTGGCGTGCAGCGAGCCGGTGCCCAGGCCAGGTGTGGGGATGGGCAGAGCCTGGGCCAGCCCTGAGTTGCTGGAGGTAGGGAGGAGGCAGGGAGCAGGCGCAGGTGTGGTGGGCAGAGAGCTGCCGCAGGGTGTGCCCGAGATGGGCAGAGAGGTGCCCAGGCCAAGCACCACACCGCAGCCCCACTTCCCTCCCCAGTCACTGACAGGCAGAAGCCTCAGTTTCCCTTCACTGCTGCTTCACCCCGTGGATAGCTCCCTGCTTCGCAGCTCCAGGGGTTGGTGCCCCATGTGCCCGAGGAGGTCTCCCGTGCAGCTGGGGTGTGTTGCCAAGAGACGGGCCCGTTACTCCCGGGTCAGAGCAGTGGCGGCCCAGGGACACGGAGCTAATTAAAGCTGGGCCTGGAAAGGCACCTGGGGGTGTGCGGCCTGGCCAAGTGCTCTGCCCCAGGCAGCTCTGTGACTTTCCCGGGCCCTTACACTTGCCTTCCCAGGCTCCTTCCTCCATAAAAAAGTATTAAAAAATTACATTTTATGACTGCATCGGTACACATGTAATCTGGGGTAGATTAAAAATTAAAATGCTTTCCTCAACCCTGGAAGTTTGGAGTGCAACTTGGCTTGTTTTATTTTCGTTTATTATTTATTTATTTATTTTTGCCGTACTGGAGACTGAACCCAGGGCCTCACACATGTACTAGACAAGTAGCCCTTTCTGACTTTTTATTTTGAGATGGGGGGTCTCACTCCTGAGTCGCTGGGATTACAGGTGTGTGCCACCACACCTGTTCAAGGTGGCTTTTGAGGCTCTGGCTCCCTATACCTTAGTGGGACTGGGCCCTCCCTGCCCACCCACACCCAGTGCCAGGCCAGGGGTTGGGTCATCAAATATGCAGGCTTTCTCCCTTCCCGTGTGTACCGCCGTGCCCTGGGGCGTCGCCTGCCTCCTGTCTGCCTCTGTTTCCCCAGTCAAGTCTCCTCTAGGCCTTCTTTGATAACACAGGTCTACTAAGAGGTCCACTACGAATTCCTTTTGCAAGGGACCATCTTGAAATTCCCTTTAAATCGTGTCTCCACAGCCTCCCAGCAAGTCTTCAGTGGAGGGCCCATGCTCCCCTGTACACATGCATGCACTCCCCAATGCCTGGTTCCAAGCTTCTCACCCCGAAAGCCCCCCAAGTGCTGGGTTAGCAGAAGCGGTCCTGGGCCAGGTGTACCCAAAGGCTTGCTGCTTCTCCTTCTCTGCTTTCTGCCTGCCAAACTTGTACACATCCTTCAAAGCCTCAGCTGGAGCCTCCTGGCATCTAGAAGCCACCTTTAACTTTCCAGACAGTCTGTGGTTCTCCTGGCCCAGCTCCCCTCTGTTCCCAGTGGACGCCGGACCACATCAATCCCTCGCCATCACTGTATTTGGCTGTGTCTCCTCTGGAGGGCTCTCCTGTCTGCAGGGCCCCGCCCCAGTGCAGAACAGGCAGCAGGATGTCGGGGGCCGGATGAATTTCTTCCACCCGTCTCCAGCCCACACTGGGAAGCAGAGTCTGGAGCCTCATCCTCTTTCCTGCCTGCTCAGGCTGGGCCCCAGGGGACATCTCAGGTCTCCTGCAAAAAACGCTCTAGACGTCTGGTCCCCTGGAGTCTCTCCCTGCCTTCCATGTTAATTAAAATCACCTGCTACTCTTGATGACAGGAAGGGATTATCTGGGTCAGCAGTCCTCGGTCCTGGGGCGCATCACCCACAGGAGTCGCCAGCAGATGAGCCTCGTGAGAATTTCTGGAGCTAGGACCCGCGTAATTAATCTGGGTATCTTTCCCAAGGCTCTGTAGGCAAGGAGTCTGATGGTCAGAAGTGGGGAAAGCGCTGTGTCACATGGGTGACACTTTTTTTTTTTTAATTAAAGTATCTCCCTTGATCTCTCCTCGTGGCTATGTTTTGCTAATTTCCTAAGTCAGGGGATATCCTCCAAGGTCGGCCGGGGAGCGGCTCTTGGATCTGAGAGCTGGTGTCAATCACAGGGGACAGGGTGGCCTGGCTCCTGTGCTTAGCAAGGTCACCTCCCTTATCTATTGTCCCCTGAACAAAATAAAGCCCAGAGGGGTCAGGTGTATCTCACAAGGCAGCACAGCAACTTGGAAGCAGAACTGAGGAAGTCAGTCTGGGTGGGGGGCTGGACCAGAGAGGGCTGGCCCTAGGGAGTAAGGCTTGGAAATCCCAGCAGAGGGCTGCAGAATGTGCTTGTCTCCCTCTGAAACAACTCTCCGGCCTCCTCTCAGCAGCCGGCTTTGGGCAGGGCCTGTGCTCCCCTCCCCGTGAAGAGAGCCCAGCTGGAGCGGCACACTCTCCGGTTCCTCCCCAGCGTTTTGCTCAGAGAGCTGCAGGCAAAGCTCGTCTGCAACTGGGCCCCGCGTCACCTGGGCCCCTCTTCGGGGACCTGATGCTCTTTTCCAAGCCCGGGAAGGAGAGATGTTTAATTTATCAGACAATGCCACAAGATGTTTACACGCACACAGGGTGTAACAGCGACGCGGCAGACCGTGAATATGTAAACCTGCTTGCAGCTTCCCTTCCTCTTCCGTGTGATCATTGGAGCCAGCCTGGGCCACCCGTGTGAAGTGGCAGCATCAGGGCAGGAAGCCCTGGGGAGAAGCTGCGGCAAGGATCTACAGTCCTGTTACAGTCCTGTTAGCCGCCACCTCTGCCTCCCAGAAGGAGCGAGGGCTTCTGTGCCCGACCCCTGTTCTGTGCTATTTAATCTTACTCTGTCCTCAGAATAACTGTAGGAGGTTTAATGGTATCAAAGGCAGAAAAAAAAATAATTGCATTAATTGTTACCGTCATCACCACCGCCATGGTTAATATGTGTGTACTCTGCTAAGCTCTAAGTGTTTAACACCTACCAGCTCATTTAATTCTTGCAACAGCCCTAAGAGTAGGAACAATGAGTATCTTTATTTTACAGGTGGGGGGACCAAGGAACAGAGAGGTTGAGGGACTTGCCCATGCTCCCACAGCTAGAGAGAGGCAGGGAGGGAAAGACGCATCCACTCGTTGAACGAGAGCAATTGGAGAGTCAGGGTGGACATGGTGTGGGTGCAGCACCTTGGGTCAACCCGCCGAGCCTCGGGGCTCCTTGGCAGTGGGCCAGGCCTGCAGCCCTGACCTCGGTGTACTCCCTGCCCGACCATACCTTGGGCTTCTCTAACGCATTTGCATGTGTTTGTACACGTGTGGGTACATGTGCGCGCCTGCCACATTCTGAAATCTGCTTCGTGTGATGTACTTCATTGGAAGCAGCCAGGCGCTGGCCTCCGCCGCGCTCACACATAGTAGGTCTCCACAGATGGTCTAACAGAGTGAAGCGGGATCAAACCCAGAACCATCCCCTTCCCTGGGCTTCTAGGGACTGGAAATGCAGAAAAATCAGACTCCAAGGAGGTGAGAGAGACAAACAGTGGGAAGCCAGTCTCTCTGAAATGTTACCGGACTCAAACCAGGTTCCCCAAGGACCAGCAAGGAAGGCTCAGGCAGACCGATGAGCGTCTCTGTGCCCCGGTGTCCTGGGGTAAAGGGGGAGTTCTCATCTGGGAGAACCGGGAGAACAGAACACTCTTAGACACACTTGGCCACGGCTGTCACTAACTACAGCCAGTGAGGCTCTCCATGTCACCACGCACCTTGGGACACGCGGGGCGGGTGGGGTGTCCAGCGCACACTGCAGGGCCAAGGGCCAGGCCTCCAGGACAGGACACAAGAGTTCCAGTCCTAGCTCCAACCTGGAGAAGTCCTCCCCCCGGGCCCCAACCCTCCTCTCTGTAAAATGGGGAGTGAACTGAATAACTGTCCAAGACCCTTCTAACGCTGATTTTCTGAATTCCTCTCCCGTCTCCTTCCTGCTGCGCAGAGTCCCGAGGGCCACTCGAGGGTGGCCGCAGGAGCACAACCTTCCTTCTGGATTGCTAAAAGCATTTAGAGCAAGGTGCTCTGCTTCTAGAAAAGGAAACGGAGGCAGCCAGCCTGGTTGGCAGCAGAACAGGCCTGGGAGTGGGGTGGCAGGCTACCCTTCCTTGAGCCCCTGGAAGGCCCGGCCTCCAGGGAGGTGGTGGAATGTGCTAGAGTCCCACTCCTGTTTCAGGTGGAGCCTGGACCACATTCCCTCTTCTCCTTACTACGCCAGGCCCTGGCAGCCCCAAGACTCTTTGCTGCAGTGAAATAAGCTGGAAAAATAGTTTTGGCATAAAACTTGGGTTTTTTCTGTTTTGTTTTGTTTTTTGTTTTTTAAGGATGGCTTCTAGGAAGATTTCAAGGACTCCTGAGAACTGATGCTTGGATACAAACAAGGATTTACTTCCTTTTTTGTATCTTTCTATGGCAGCCTCATGGTCTAGTAGACGAGACAAAGGTAAACACTGATTTAGTGCTTGCTGGATACCCAGCTCTAGTCTAAGAGCTTTGCATATCTGAATGCTAACATTTAGTTGTTGGTTTTTTTTGCAGTACTGGGGATTGAACTCAAGGGCATTCTACCTCTGAGCTACACCCCCAGTCCTGTTTTTTATTCTTTATTTTGAAACAGGGTCTCACTAAGTTGCGGAGTGCCTCACTAAGTAGCTGAGTCTGACCGCGAACCTGGATCCTCTGGTCTCAGCCTCCCGAATGCTGGGATTACAAGCGTGCGCCACCGTAACATTTAGTTTTAGTTAACTATAATATTTCATGTTTTTTTTTTCTTCCAGAGCACCAGGTTAATATTTTTATCCCTGTTTGTGGGATGAGGAAGCAGAGGCCAGCATGGTGATTTCACACAGCAAGATACTGGTGATGTGGGGATTTGGTCTCATTGATCTGGCCAGAAATTCAGAAATCATCCAGGGAATCACGCTTCAGAGCTGCATGCTCTTCAGTTTGAATCCTGACTTCTTGACCTCTTGACCTGCTTGCTGTGTGACCCCGATTGAGTTCCTGGCTTTCTCTGATCCCTATATTCCTCACCTAGAAATAAGGATATGACAGTCCACTCTGTGGAGTTGTGGTCAGGAATTGTCAATATACCATATGTCTCCGGTGGTGCCTGGCAGGACATAAGCACTAAACAGTAGTTATTATTTGCAGTTTAGAGGAATATCAAATTGCTGACTGGGCACTTAGCTGCAAAACCTAATTACTCCAGAATTCATAGTAAGTAAAATGAAGTCTAAAATTTACCTATGTATTTGCAGGGAAGACTTTCAAACATCTGGGGTGACCATCCACAGAGCCCTTCTAGAGCAAGTGTGTGTTGATTGGAGTGCATCCCTAGCTGCCGGTAGGCCCTGGCAAGTGTCTGAGGTGGTTCTAAGAGTGTCTTTGGAGTTCTGGAAGGACGAGAAGCACAGACTGAGGAGCAGCCTCTGGTTCTGATTCTTGAGGCAGATAGACCTCCCCTGAGGATCCAAGTCAGTTTGCTATAGAGCAGCAATGCAAAGCCCCTTCTGGAAACTGTGCATGCGGACCCAAGGAGAGGGGACCCTCCACCATCCAACCGGATCTAGTGATCGGGCTGGAGGTCCCCTGGTGGGGTTAAGGCGGCAGGTAGCCAGCCCCAGGTCTGAAAGGTGAGTACCACTGTCCAGAGTCGAAGGCTGCGGCCCTGCAGGCGATGGCAGGGCCCTAAGACCCTCAGCCCTGCTCTCACTGGGCCCTGCCCACAGTCCAGGGAGGGAGATATCGCTATTGTCCCTGATTCACAAGGAGCTGAGTGGCAGGGCAGACACCAGCTCACCAGGGAGCTAGAAGGCAGGTGTGGGCAGTGAGCCCTCGTCTGAGTGCCAGTCACCAAGTGGAGGGGGGGATGCTCCTAGGTCAAGGTGGGGAGGGCGGGACGTCTTTTTTGCCTCTGGAACTCCCTCCCCTGGGCAGGCGGGCACTGGCAGGACCTGGGTGACCAGCCCCTCGGAGGGTCCTCCAAATGGGCCCTGGAAGGCGGAGTGTGGATGGATTGGTATCAGGAAAGGGTGGAGGCCCTGGAGACCACATGGAGGAGTCCCCGCCATCGGCAGAGGTGGGACCATATCCTCTGCGTGGGAACTCCGGCCTCTGACCCAAGCACCCGCCTGCCGGCTTTCTCCTGCTCCAAGACCCCACTTCTCCTCCTGTGTATGCAAAGGGTGTATAGGCAGCAAATAAAATCGCAAACTTGTCTTTTTTCCTTTTTCAAAGATGTCGCTAGCCTGTGGTTGCCATGGCGACCCCTGCCAGCTTCTCTGAAGTTGGCGGTGCCAGGCTCAGCTGCCTCCGGCGGCCTCCTCAGCCTCCCCAGCTGCACCCTCCTCCTGCCACCTCGGCTCCACCTCGGGCCCCAGCCGCTCAGATGCCCAGGCTAGGGTGGAGGAGGGCTTTCGAGGAGCCCAGACTGTGGGCAGGTAAGTGGCGGTGATGGGCTCCTGGTGGTGCAGGCCTAGTAGCTCCCCAAGTACCCCCAGGGGCTTCTGAATCCCCAAGAGTGTCCTTGGTTCCTAGTTCAAGGTCGTCCACCATCTCCCCCATGCCCATGCTCCCTCCCGAGCTGTCAGCATGCTTGGCTAAGAGAGACCCGCCATCTCTACTGCTCTCCCTGCCAGGAGCCCGGGCCTACAGGCTGCACGAGCAGAATTCTCCACCTCCTTTGGCAAAACCTGTACCAGGGGTGTGAGTGAGAGGCTTTCTGCCCACCTGGGCCAGCTCTGGAGGCCAGGCCAGCTGTGCCTTCTGTCTCTTCTTAGCAGTAAGATAGCACCAGTGCCCCCCTAACTATGCAGGGCGTAATTTCTCTCCAGGAGCAAGGATGTTCAGAGGAGGTGGCAGCCAGCCAGCGCAGGATAGGGTGGGCTCTCCCAGAGCTCCCAGCACCCCCCCCCCGACACCCCACCAGGTGGAGTTACTGCTCACCATTTTCTTTTCCTCTCCCTGCCTCCTGGCTCCTGTCTAACTAGCCAACACTCCACCGCAAACCCTCAAGTCTCTCCCTGCAGCTTCTTTAGGTGACCAGGCTGGTGCCTCTCACAGTTGACCGTGCACTTGAATCGCACATTCAGGGTCTGGGTGGGACTGGGATGCCGAGCTCACCATGTCTGCAGTGGGGGGAGGGGCTCGCTGACCTAGCCCCCTGCCCCATCCCAAGAGCACACCTGGAAGGATGCGGGTCCTGCGCTCTCTACTGCCACACATGTGTCTGCACTCTCACCCCAGCCTTCGTCTGGGTTTTCTCTCCCAGGAACTAGAGGAGCGAAGTCCAGGGGCTTAGAGCCAGAAAATGCACCACCCGGCCCCTCCGCTGGAGGAGGGTGGTCCTGGCAGGCCCCTTGAAGCCTCACGCGGTGACGAGTGTGTCCAGGTGAGCGGCCCAGGTGGGCCCGGCCAGCCACACCCACTCCTGAGCCCGATCAGACCGAAGCCGAAGGAGTTAGGAGACACGAGGGAGCGCACAGCAGACGCTGCCATAGCCTACAGCAGAGTCCTGCCGAGAGGATCCCAGGGTCACGGTGGATCACTCCCAGGTCAGTGGATAAAGATGTTGCATTCACTCTCCTTGCCCTACTCCAACTTCAGGTTAAAGGTCAGCGGAGGCCGCCAGCCTCCTTCCCCTTGGCCTCACTCTTGTCGACGAAAGACAGGTCTTGTCTGTAAAATCAGCCCCACAAGGCCTGCCTGTGCTCAGACCGAGGAAGAGGGACACTATGACGTCTCAGGGTCACTCCCAAGTTGGGGAGCTCTCTGGGCTCCCCACCCTCTCCTAGGCATCATAGAAGAAAATGCCTCTTCCCTGCTGCTGGGGTTTGAGGTTTTGACTTTGATTAAATCTCAGGATTCATTTTTTTTTCCCCAGGGACAGAGTGGTCAGTCTGGAGCCATAATCCCTTCGGTCATTCGACATGTTTATGAGGGCGAGAGGGTGCTTAACGCGCAGTTAGGGTGCTGAGCTGAGTAATCAGTTCATGAGGAGTTTGCTCACTGTATTTGCTGTCTGCAGCTGGGCCCCGCTGCCCAGGAAGAATCAGCAGACAACAGACGACGCAGCCGGGAAGAGATGAACTCCTCCACCCCGACGGCCAAGCCTGGACGTGCCCTGGGGGTGGACGGCTCGCTGGCCCTGTGCCCCCGAGGCCTCGGGCCAGGCCAGACTGTGGCCTGAGCCGGGAGAAGTCCTGATGTGGAGCGCACCACAGCCTGGACCCTTGGCCCCCGAAGGAACTCAGGGGTGGGCCGGAGACACTGCGGTCCAAGCCGTATCCTTGGTAATCATCGTCCAGCCATCCAAGTGTCTCGGCTTAATGGCCCCAGAAGGAGGCCCTGAGCCGAGGCTTTAAGGAAACACATTGTTTATTTGAGAGATGATCCTGAAAACCTGGGGCGGGGAGAGGCGATAGGGAAGAGGGGGCAGCCAATGAAGGAGGGATATTAAGCAAGTCACCTCAGAAGCAGGGTGGGGGGTACTGGAGCTCAGTCCCTCTAGCAACTGCTGGGAGACTGTGGAGCCTCGTATCAGCATGGTCCCTGCTCTGGGGCCTCAGTCCTGCCCGTGCAGGGTGTGCTGGTGTGAAGACACAGGTGCGCAGGTGCGGGCCGTGGGGGTGGGGCTGGTGAGAATCACAAGAGCCAGGCCGCCAGGGCATGGCGTCCCATCCACAGGGCTGAGCGGAGCCCAGGAGGAATATGAGGGTTCTTAGAAAAGACCCAGGCACTAGCCAGTCTCACTTTCTAACTGCAGGAGCCGCTGACGACAGGGAAGAGCCCGAGCCCCAGCGCAGACTCAGCGAGGGAGTCACAGGCAGGCAGCCCGGGGGCGGGTCCCCCGAGCTTGCAGAGGGCCTCCGGGGACGGCCAGAGAGTCTCGGTGGGACTGCTCCTGGGTGAGGGCCAGGCAGGAGGCTGGAGGACTCGCCGGATATGGCCAGTCGGGACGGCCGTGGAGACAAGAGGACCAGTTCATGTCATCTGACATTTTGATACGTCATCGGGAAGAGGGAGGGGGCTCCTCAGGGGCAGCTGGCTGAGTTTCTCGGGGAGATGCAGCGTCAAGCTTCTGGGAGAACACTGCAGACCCCCACCAGGGCGTGCGCAAGTGGGTTGATGAGGCTCGGCGCGGCGTGTGAGCATGGATTCAGAGACATATCTCAAACGTGCAGGAGTCCTCGGGAGATGGTACGTGCCACGGTGGCAGTGGGTCAGGACGAGTAAGGACAGGGGAGCTTGCTGATAGCTGTGGTACGGCCCCCAGGTGCCGCGTGTTTGCAGGGTTTGCACGACTCTCCTGAAGGCAGGGGAGGGACTGCGGCTCAGAGAGGCAGAGTCGGTCACGCGAAGGGCTGGGGTTCGCACTCGCTCTTGCCCCCTCCGCTGGGTTCCTGGAGGACCTGAGTCCAAGAGCACCGGGCCCGGCCACGTGGGGAATGCGCTGGAGACGGGAGTTCCGCCTGCTCAGTCCCCTTCCTCTCTGGCCTCTCCTGCTCCGTCCCTTCTGCCAGGTCTTCCAGCAAAACACTGACGCCCTCCAGGCCCTTCGTGGCCTTTCTGTCTTCTCAACTGTACCCCAGGGAGCTTCCCAGCTCACCCAACCAGTTTACCGCCGTGCGCCAATGAGCCCCACGTCTGTGCCCTGCCTTCCCCTGAGCTCCAGACTCCAGTGCAGCCCAGTGCCCTCGGCCTGGATGACCAGCCCAGACCGCTCAGCCAGGCCAGACCGCGTCCTCCCCTGCAAGCCTCTTTCTCCAGCCAGTGTCCTCGTCTCAGGAAATGGCAACTCCATGGACGCTGTCCTTCCGTTTCTACAAAATGTACAGGTCCCGAGACAGGGGAGAATGGCAGGTACGTGCGACGGGTGCATGACCTCTTACTTTGGAGAAGCTGGCAGAGAAAAGGGCGTGTTGGGGGGCCCAGGGGACATGAATGGGCTGGGTCTCACCTGCAGACCCAAGGGCGGAGGGGTCGGGCAGCGGCCAGGGTCTCACCCTCCAGAGGGCCGAGAGGCATCCCTGGGGGAAAGCAAAGCGGTCCCAGGCCCACGGGGCATTGCCACACTCTGTGGGGAGCCCGCCTCCACCTCCCCGGCTCTCTGTTCCTCTTTCTCTCTCTCTCTCTCTCTCTCTCTCTCTCTCTCTCTCTCTCTCTCTCTCTCTCACTCTCCCTCCCTTTCTCCCTCCCCCCTGGAAGTGTTTCTCTTCTCCAGGACTGCCAGGCTGCCCAGCATGAAGGGGGTGAGTAGTCAGGGTGGCTTAGCGCTCTGGACCCCATGCCCACGCCCCGCGCCCAGCCTTGGACAGCCTCGTGTGGGGAGGGCACGGGCACGGGCTCAGCATGGCTGGCCCGGGCTCCCTTCCAGGGTGGTGGCCCAGCTCGGCCCTAGCTGGGGTCAAGAAGGAGAGGGCGGCCGGCTCCTCTTGTGGTTGGGAAGGCAGAGCGGAAGGAGAAAAGCCGTAAAGCCACTGGACTGGAAAATGAGAAAGCATAATAAATAGGCTCTTGGGAGGGAAATAGGTCTTCCCCGCTCTTTGAACAGGAATAAACAGGAGCGTGCCTGGCGGGAATTCACAGCGGGGCGAGGCGCTGGCCTGCCTGCAGCCCACGAGGATGGAGTGCCAGGAAGCCCCAGGTGAACCTTCTGTTCTGGACCCTCCTTCTGCCCTCTGGCTCCTGTGCCCTGCACCCACACCCTGTCTTCCATCCTCACCCTCTTCCAAGCCTGCCTCCTGCAGCTCCCGCCCTGGACCTCTCTTCTTAGACCCCACTGAGTCCTGGCCTGCCACAGGCCAGCTTCCCACCTGGCCACACACACAGCAGCTGTCTGCCCCCCTGAGCATTGCCCGCACCATCTGCCTGGCCTCCTGTGGTCCACAGAGTGTGCCTGATACCACTCTTCAAGGCCCAGCTTCAAGTCCCCTCCTCCAGGAAGCCTTCCACGATGGCAGAACCTGACTCCTCCTCCTGTTCTCAAGGCCGACTGGGGCCAGCTCATATCTCCGCCTCCTCTTCCTACTTCGTATCCCCCGGGGTTTCAGGGTGGTAGGTCAGGGGATTGCTGGGACCAGGGATCACCCCAGGAAGTGTGAAACACTAGGAGCAAACTGAAGGAAGGGACCCAACTCAGCCCCCGGGGCTGCGTTCAATTCCTGGGGGACTGTGTTCAATTCTGCTTTGTTCTCAAGGACTATGTACTTCACAGAGCACCAAGCGCTCAGCCTGACGTAAACCTCCTACGATGTTTATCAAGCACACCTGACACCTATGCGCCATAGAACACAGCACCCAAGACGGGCAGTGCGTGCCCCGCCCATGTCCCTGCTGTCTACTTCGTGTGTCCGGACGCCAGTGCTGACCTTCCAACAGAAAGCCAAAAAACCCAACAGAAAGCCAAAAATCCAACCAGAGGGGACTTGGAATATGCTCGGGGGACCTCTCGAACTTCATAATTGGGAAACCGAGGCCCCAGCGTGGACAAGCTCAGAAGGGGCCAAGTCTGAGACGTGCTGCAGTGAGGCCGTGCCCGCCTGAGGGGGCTTGTGCCCGCCTTGGGGTGCAGAGGAGGCCTGGCGAAGGCAGGAGGGAGTGCTGGAGCAAACATCTTCTTCCCTCGGAGCCTGTCTCCCCCACTTCCTGCAGGGGAAGTCAGAGACCAGGGAGCGGTCTAGCCTGGGGCCCCCCACCGTCTGTCCATCTGTCTATAGTCGCTCTCCCCATGGCTCACCCCCGCCCGCTCCCCCCAGATGCCCCGATGTCCCACCTACAACCGCTGCTCCCCACAACCTCTCTGGCCCCTCACCTGCCCTGTCTGTCCCCCATCTGCCAGGATTTCCTAGCCTGGAGAGCTGGGAGCCACCCCCGGGTCCCCACGGTGACGGCGTGCACAGAGGGTTCCTCAGGTTGTAGGAGCCCTGAGGGCCGAGGTCAATGGCCCCGGGGAAGGCATGCCTGCGGCTTCCAGCCAGCCTAGGGAAGCAAACATCTTGTCAGGCTTCTGCGGAGGCCCAGGAGGAAATGGACCCAATTAATCCAGATTTGCCTCTCCAGATTGGAGTACAAGTGGGGAGATGGAAGAATTAACCTTTTCAAAAATGTAATTTCATAAAATCATCTCGCTTGGAACAGACTTTCTCGTTATTACTATTATTTATGGCCGCGTCCGTGCCGTAGGCCACCAGCAGTATGCAGAGACAGAGGAGGAGGAGGAGGAGCGGGGGGCGGCTGCAGCGGCCTCATGGAAGGTAGACGGGCTGACAGGCCTGAAGCCCTGGTTTCAGGATCCAATCACGGTGTGACACCCAAGTCCTGCGTGCCCCGAGAGCAGGGCGCTGCGGCCCTTACAAAGAAATGTCTCACCAGAACCACCTCTTTTTTTTTTTTTTTTTTGCGGTACTGTGGATTAAATTCAGGGGCATTCTACCTCCGAGCTATACCCCCAGCCCTATTTTTTATTCTAAGTTGTGGAGTGCTTCACTAGGTAGCTGAGGCGGGCCGAGAACCCGGATCCTCCGGTCTCAGCCTCCCAAATGCTGGGATTACAAGCGTGTGCCACCACCCCCGGCTGGAACCATCTCTTAGAGTCACTCTCAAGAATGTCACATGAAAAGTCTCGGCCATCTGTCCCTCTTTGGGCTGTGGGTTCCCTGCTCTCTTCCTAGAGCTCACCGTGGCTGGCGGAGGCCAGGACACACGAAGCCAGCCCTCAGCAGTCACCCCGTCGTGTCCAGCCTGGGCTCGTTAAGTCCACCAGGACAGGGGCATCCGAGGACCCTGCTGCCGGCACTTACCCGGGCTTGGAGAGTGCACACCAGGCTCACCCCACTGCCCACGTGGGGGGCAGGGGCTGCGGGCCTCTTCTGCTTCCCCGTCCAGCTAGCCGCCTCTCGCATCTGTGGACCTCACGGAGAGGGAGGGAAGCGGGCATGGCGAGCAGAGGGAGAGTAGGGAGGCCCTGTGGCTGCAGGGTGGCGGGCAGGGGTGGCTTGGCGTCCTGCAGGTGGGAGAGCTTGGGCTTTTCCTCTGAGTGGCCCTGGAGCCGCCTCAGGATCTGAGTGAAGCAGCGGCGCCTCTGTTTCCAAGGCCTGGTGCTCAATCTCATCCTCTCCTACCAATCCTCCTCCCCCGACTCCAGGGACCCCGCCCCGGCCCTAAGCCTCGCCCTTCACTCCTGGGTACCCATCGCTGCCCCCGTCAAAGCCACCACCTCTCGGAAGAGACAAAATCCCCTCCCCAGCGGAGCCACAGAAGGACTAGCGGGTGGGCCCCTGGTGCCCTGCCCTCGCCCCACCTGCCACTAACTTGCTGTGTGACTCTGAGTGAGCATCCCACCCTCTCTGCATCTTCGTTTCCCTCTCTGGAAATCCAAGGGTGTAGACCCTGGGGTCTAAGGGCCCTTCCAGGCCAGGCGCTGCTCCCGGACCAGGGGAGGAAGAGGATTTAGGGTGGCAGGGGTAATTGTGCAGGATTACCAGCTTGGGAGAAGAACTCTCCCACATCTGAAGGTACACACAGCCGGGAGGTGAGGCCCCCTCCCTGGTCCTGGTCGCCCGCCCAGCCCCTCTCTCCTTCCTGCTCTGCACCCTCCCTCTGTCCCCACCCGCCCTCCCAAAGCAGCTCCGGACCCCTCTCGGGCACTGAGCGGGAAGCACACTGAACCTGCCAGGTTAAATCAGATCTGCACGTGCGACGACTTAACCAGAGACAGACCTGGCGTGTGTGCGGTTCTTAAACAGGTTTCTTGGAGCCCGCTGTTTCGCTCAGAATGAAAAACAATTGATTATCTTTACAGCCATTTACTGAGGCTCATGGGCCTTGATATGACTGGCCTGGGGTTTCCAGGGGCCCAGCTGCCCTCGGCCCTGTTTTGGGGGGTCAGCTGGGGTGGGCATCTGTTCTGCTCCTGTGCTGGGGGCGGGGGAGAGGGAGCAGGAACCCTGAGGATGGCGGCCCAGCCGCTGTCAGGGCCAGAAGCGGCTCCCCTGTGCTGAAGCAGCAGAGCGGGGAGCCCTGCAGGGAGGAGGGAGAGGGGCCCCAGGAGCGTCCCTTCCCATTACCACCTTGCCAAAGCTAACTCCAATGTGGGTGCCCTGCACGGGGGAGCCCCCATTCCATCCGTCACAAGGGTGGGTGGGGACGAGCAGCCATATATAGCAGAAGAGGCCAGGGAGTAGCAGGTGCTTTGAGGAACACAGGCAGGTTCCAGGTGTGGAGAGGGGCAGGCAGGAGGCTGGCAGCGTGCACAGGGCGAGGGGCGGGAAGGAGCCGAGCCCAGCCGGCAGCTGGTGACTGGACCCAGGGCTGGGAGGGTGTCGCTGTAGGTACCCCCTGCCCCTCAAGATCAGACAGCTCAAAATCAGGCCGAGATACCAGCTGGTGTGGAGTCCTGCCCTCTGCCTCACAGCCCCCATTCTGGGCCTTAACCTGCTGGACTGGACCTGCTCCCCCACCCAGAGACCCTCCTGGGATCCGTCAAAAGCCCCCTGTGCTCCCCGGCAGCCCCCAGCTCTGACTTCTCCCTACGCCTGACGCTCCGTCTCTTGGAATCTGGCTTCTGCTCCTCGCCTTGAGCCAGCGTCTCCCTCTTGACCGGGCTGGTGTCCTACTTGGACCGCCCATTTGGCCACAAAGGCCTCACCCTCCAGCCTGGGGGTTGATCCTGCCCCTCCCCACGTCCAGCCAGGCTCCGGGACCCCAGGCACAGCCAGGCCCCATGCAGGTAAGCTCTGGGTGCTGGCCTGGCCCTGCAGGCAGGTGCCGTGGCTGAGCTGGTCCTTCAACCTCGCCAGCGTGCGCTCCACTAGAGCACGGCTGTGCCGCGGTTCTGAAGAGGCCAGATGGTGAGATGCACCTCCCCAGGGCCGGACGGGCCGGAGGGGAGTTTCCTGCTAACGCTGTGGTCCACCCTGTGTTTACCACACAAATTAGAATGTTAGGAAACGTAGCGGGAGCAGCTGCCCTCTGGGCTCCAGTGGGACGCCAGGCTCTGCTCTTGCCCAGTTCCTGACAGCCAGGGTGAGCTGGGACTAGCGGCGCTCTTGTTCCTCAAATGTGAACTAAGGGACGTCGGCTAACCCGATGATTCAGTCCCCTAACCCCAATTCCAATGAGCCACCAGCTGTTTAAGCGGCCCCCAATGCTTCCCCTGCCTAAGAGCTGGGCATCTTACGAGTCGTTTTCAGACCAAATCACCAGATGATTTTGAACGCCCAAGAACTAAAGACACGTGACGGCCTTGAACCTGGACGGCTGTCCCTCTCCTCCATGCGATCCCTGCCACCATTCTGTTTTTTTTTTTTTTTTTGCGGTACTGGGGATTGAACTCAGGGGCTGGGAGCTACACCCCCAGCCCTTTTTTTTATTCTTTATTTTGAAACCGAGTCTCACTAAGTTGCAGAGTGCCTCACTAGGTAGCTGAGGCTGGCTGGGAACCTGGATCCTCTGGTCTCAGCCTCCTGAATGCTGGGATTACAACCGTGCGCCACCACGCCCGGCTTCCTGCCACCATTCTTGATGACGCTGGTGTCCTTCAAGATGGCTCATCAGCACTCTGACCCACTTAGCACCAGAGATCTTTTCTGTCCCTTCTCCTCACCTCCCCTAGACCATCGACCACCACCGTCGACAACCGCCTCGCCTCCAAAAGCGCGATTTCAGCAGCCTCTGCTTGGACCGCCAGCCCCTACCCACGATGCCGGGGCTCCCGACCCATCGGTCTCGCTCCCTGTCCACTTGGTCTTTCTTTCTTTCACCACTCACTAGATTTCCTGGACCAGCCTCAAAGCCACCCTCTCCTCCAAGCCCATGCCATGCTCTGAGCTGTCTGTCTGTCTGTCTGTCTGTCTCTCTCTCTCTGTCCTCATACTTCTCTGAAAATCCCTGAGTCTGGTAGTGCCAGCCATCCACTTAGGTGGTACCCGCACCCATCTACTGACCATTGCCTGTGACCACCTAGGCATGCCGCAGCTGTGTCAACCAGCTCTAATCCGTGCCTGAGCTGAGCGTGCCTCTGTACCTTCCAGGTGATGTCCCTGTCCCTTCCTGGTCAAGGTGTCCCATCCTTCCTCAGCGCCTCCTCATCGTCCCTGCCTGGCCCCTGGGCTGGACGACAGCTTCGACCCACTTCACAGAGGCATGGGTGAAATCAGAGCCCTGGCCCGTCTTCTACCCATGTTTACCTGGCAACCTGCGTCGATGCCCACATCCTCTGCCTTCCTTTTTGCTAAAAACAAAACAAAACAAAGGAAAGCACCCCTGTTGCTTTTTAAGACTAAGCCCTCCACTTGTGACCGGGACCCTAACTGGATCCTCATCTTTTCCAAGACCCTCTCCTGCAATGACTGCTCCCTCTCCCTCATCCCAAGTCTCCTGCTCTTCGGATCCTTCCCATTGACAAGCGTGTCTTACTATTTCACATTAATGCGTTTTTTGTTATTGTAGTTGTTGTATTTGTGGTACTGGGCACTCAGGGGCATTCTACCTCTGGGCTACACCCCCAGCCCTATTTTTTATTCTTTATTTTGAAACCGAGTCTCATTAAGTTGCGGAGTGCCTCACTAGGTAGCTGAGGCTGGCCTGGAACCCGGATCCTCCGGTCTCAGCCTCCCAAATGCTGGGATTACAAGCATGCGCCACCACGCCCGGCTTAATGTGTTTTTCGCCTTGACCCTGCATTGCCTTCTATGCTGCCCAGCCCTCTTGCCACACAAGACTTCCTCATCTGGACCGTTCCTGCGCTTGGCGCACCTCTCATCTGAGGATTTCCTGTTTCCATGGAAAAGACTTTGCTCAAGGTCTCCATTGACCTATCTGGATCTTCTCGAAGCCAAGGGCCAGCTCTCTGCCTTCGTCTTCTCACCTCTCTTCATGGCCTTTGGCACGGATGACCCAGCCCCCGCCCCAGCCCTCTGCTGCACCCGGCCCCCTTGCTTTGCTCCTGACCACAAAACTGGCTCCTTTTCAGCCTCCCTTGCCCGGGCGCAGGCTCTCCACACCTGCTTGCGCCAGGTCCATCCCGCCGACATCTTTGCTCCTGTGTCTGCACTTCCTTCTCAGATGAACGTGCCCAGCTGGGTGGCTTCCAGAACCTTCTACATCATGAAGACTCTCCAGCTTTCACCTCCGGCCCAGACCTTTCTCCTGAATTCCACCAGAATTGCACATCTTGCGACCAACTTGCCTTCTCCTTTTGGATGTACGTTTGGCATTTCCAAAAAACACCCCCAGAAAACCAAATTCCCTCTTCTCACTCCAAATATGCCCCCCTCAAAGCCCTTCTCGCCTCAGAAATGCCCCACTATCCACCCTTCCAGTTGCTCACACCAAAAGCCTGGGGCATCGGATTCCCCGCCTTCCCTCACGCCAGATATCCCATCTGTTTGTTCTGCCTCCAAAATGTGTCCCCAATGAATCCAATCCCTTCTAAACGCCTCCCCGGTTACTGCCAGGTCCAAGCCGCCACCATTTCTCACCTGGATCACGACATCAATTGCCTAATTTATCTCCTTTCTGGCCCATCTCCAAAGCGTCCTCCGCAGAGCCGCCAGCAGGACCTAGCTCAAGCGGAATCAGGTCGGGTCAGCCCGCTGTTTAAAAACCTTCCAGTGGCCCTTGCGACACGGAGAATAAAAGCCACGGTCCCCCCTGCTGCCGCAAGGCCCTGTGTGACTCAGCCCCAGCAGGCTTCCTCTCCCCCCACCCTGCCCTGGGCCATGAAGCTCCAAGCCACCTCCTTCAGCTTACCCCAGCTTTGGGGCCTTGCCTGTTGCCCCCTCTGCTCGTCCCCCTGCCCAACACTCACCATTCACACCTCATTTCGAGTGTCACATCCCCAGAGGCCTCCCCTGACCACCTGCCCAGGGACCCCGTGTTCACCCGCCACTGTCCGTCCACACTCACCCACTTTATCGTCTTTATTGGCATCTCAAAGCATCGTACTGACTGGCTTGTGTTTTTCTCTGCTTCCTCCTGCCAGAATCTAAGACTCTTGAGGACAAGGATTCTATCTGTGTGGTTCCCAGTATCTCGGCAGCACCCTGCACACAGTGGGTGCTTAGTGAGGAGGCCTAGCTAATGATGCTAGCCCCCCCCCCCAGTTTCTTCCTGGCTGGCTGGAGAAGCCTGTTAGTCCCTCGGTGCCTTCTAGATTCCTACAACCTGCTGGCCTGCAGCCTGGCGTGGGCTTACGGATGGGTGTCATGGCGCCCTGCAATGTCTCCAGCACCTGCAAAGGCATCAGCTTCCTGCCTGCTCTGCAGAGGGGCAGCGTGCAACTGGGAGGGAGGCGTTCACAGCACCCCAAGTAACACCTTGCTGCTTTCACTGCTACCTGCCATCTCGCTTACATATCCGTTTGCTCTCCACTTTCTCCTGCACCTCAGTTCCCGGCATTGGCCCTAGAGGCTGTTCAGCAGCCCTTTTCCCCGTCCCTCACCCGACCTTGCCTCTGCTCCACTCCCCATTTCTTACCTGCCTAGGACCCCAGAAGCCCTCTCTGCCGGAATCTCCTTCCAGCCAGCCGGGCCCGACCAGCCGCCCTGGCCAGGCCCTGCTCATGCCGACTCTGTCCCCTCGGGGCTCCCCCAGATGCCTCCCCCCAACCTGCCCTGCAGCGCTGTGGACCCGCTGCAGTCTCCCATGCCCTCTCCTTCCCTCAGAGTCACCATTACCACGTTAGCATGCAGTGACATCGTGTTTCTGCAGAACAGGGGGGAGTGCGCTCACAACAGACAGGCCCCAGGAGGAAGAGGAGCCGAGTGCCGATGATGCCTCAGTTTCCCCTTGTGCATGGAGGAGGCGCCGCCACACAGGTGCCCTAGAGTTCCACATCCCCCCTTCCCATGCCTTCCTGTCTTCCCAGGATTGATGCACGCCCTTTGCATTGAGAGTCTTGGACTCCCCAGGAAGCAAGGGTGATCAAAAAGATCGGACATCAGCAGCCGAGACACAGGGGATTCTTAGAAGGCTAGAGAAATGTCGCCTCCCACACTCGGGCCACCAGAGCTATTGATCATCTTTCCTGTTAGGGAGCAGCCCCGAGAAGCGGCTAACCTTGAGGAAGGAGAGAATCACTGACAGGGTGTCTGCTGGGGTGCGGAGGGGGCCATGGAAAAAGGGGGAACAGGCAGCGAGATGAGGGGGTGCTGACTCGGCAACAGGTGGATGCAGATGTGCGGCCACACTTAAGGCCCTGTCACCCCCAGGAAGCCCTGGGAAAGCCAAGGGGCGTTGAAGTGTCCACAGGAGATGGAAGAATCTGAAAAGGCCAGCCACAGCGAGAGAAGTAAATAAGCCTTGTGTCAAAAAGCCCAGACCCTGATCTTGGCCCCTCCCTTACAGCTGAATCTAACCTGCATCCAGGACTAAAGGGACCTGCAATGAAGACCCGAATTCACACTCGCCAGGGCCTCTGGCAGAGGGACCGAGCAGGGCCTGCAGGCGAGGATCATGACGTGTTTATGAAGATATCGCTAGACATTTCCTTGATGTTTCTGCTTCCAGCAGGTACCCTGTG
Source organism: Graphiurus murinus (assembly GCA_004027655.1). NCBI lineage: Eukaryota > Metazoa > Chordata > Mammalia > Rodentia > Gliridae > Graphiurus > Graphiurus murinus. Next base: position 78,178 of record PVLC010001083.1, on the reverse strand, counting down.
GCTGCTGGCACACCCACCTTTCCACGTCTTCCCAAACAAGCATGAACTCTGGCTCCAAAATACAGATACCTTCACAGTCAGGGTTGGGGTTCCGAGATGTCCAAAGGCACGCCTTCTCGAACCTTGCAGAGGGGTCAGGGGTCCCCTGTCCTGGGATGCCCGCAGGGACGCACACTGGGATGGGACCCAGGGGGAAGCCAGTCCGCACCTGCCCCCAGGGAGCCAGCCCAGCACTGCGTCCACAGAGACACAGAGGCACCTCCCTCTCACCCCCGCATGCACGCCGCTGGCAGGCTCACTCTACCCATGCTGGTGCTCAAACAGAGACCCTAGATAGAGGAGACGGACAGGTGAGCGAGACCCGCATGGCTCCCACCTTCTTGCACACCCAGGAAGGACACTCACACACGCAGGGCCAAGCGTTCCCGAGCACACAACCACAACTTAAATACAAATCCCAGGTCAAGGTGTGGCTACGAGGCCCCAGCTCATGGCTCACTTAGCATGAAGGCCTTTCCAAGTTCAAAATCAGATCCGCAGATTGTCTCTCTGCCTGGCTGTGCGCTGCTCTCCCTTCAGCCTCACATCATTGCTACCCCTCCCTATCATGTCCCTGGAATGATGCAGGTGTCCGGGGGCTGCAGCCTCCAGTCCCTGTCTGCGGCTGTTCAAGCTGTCTCCTGACTCTCTGTCAGAACAGGAGCCAAGTGGGGCCCAGCGGCCGGGGATTTTTGCTGAGACATTACATTACAACAGAGCCTGCTTCTTCCAGACATTCCCCCCCCCTCCTTGCTTCTGCTTTTGCTTTTAAAGAATCAGAAATAACTTGGCTGTAAAAATGTGCTTTGGGCAGAAAGCTGACTCCCAGGGTCAGAGCCCAGGAGAAGATTTCTGCTACACAGTTTCAGGGAAAATAGCAGACGCTCAGCAATTTTTATTTTCCAAGAGATGGAGAGAAAATACAATTGGAGTGGATTTACGGCCTGGCAGGGACTCCTCTTCAGGCCGCGGTGTGTGCAGGTTTGGCTTTCTTCCCCTGTTGGAGAGAGCAGTGGTAGAAAGCGTGGGCAGGGGGACCTCGGATGTTGAGTCTGCTCTTGGTCCCCAGAGGAAACCAGCACACGCCACTGACCCTGCAAGGTGGGTGGCCCATGGTGATAAATCCAGAGCCACAGACCCAGGTTTGGTTCCCGGCTCTGCCTCCTATTAGATGCAAGGGCAAATTTATTTAAAAAAAAGAAAAAAAAATTAAATAAAATTTTAAAAAGCCGGGCGTGGTGGCGCACGCTTGTAATCCCAGCATTTGGGAGGCTGAGACTGGAGGATCCGGGTTCTCAGCCAGCCTCAGCTACCTAGTGAGGCACTCTGCAACTTAGTGAGACCCTGTTTCAAAATAAAGAATAAAAAATAGGGCTGGGGGTGTAGCTCAGAGGTAGAATGCCCCTAAGTTCAATCCCTGATACATAAATAAATAAATTAATTAATTAATTTAATTAAATTTAAAAAAAACTTTCTATGCCTGGGTTTTCTCGTCACCCGCCTCCTAAGACTACTATGAGAATTAAACAAGTCTACGTTTTACAGATCCTGCAGGCAGAGCAGGCTCCGGTGAGCCCGCAGTAGCCTCTGGTCCCGATTCTCTTCCCCACAGGGCGGTGGGGTGGACGGAGGGAGCAGCCTTCCAGCCTGCAGCGCCTCTGCTGTAGGGCCTGGGTCCGGCCTCTGAGTGCTACTTCATCAGCCTGGTATTTGCCCCCAGGGGTGCTGGGGTGGCTGCTTGCCCTTCTAGGTCCTCTCCCCACCCACCTCACTGGCACTGTGCCCAAGAAGCTGTGCTCAGTGGCCTGCACCCCAGGCCCCTTCTCCCCTCGCCTCCGGCTCGGCTGGGCCCGTGGGTGTCAGTGCAGGGGCGCTGAGGCTGGCGCTTGGGTTCGCTCCCTCCGTCTCCTTGTGTGCCCCACATTCCTTGTGGATTGCGCTCCCTCTGCCCACGCCTTTGTGGACAGCCCCTTCCTTACATCTTCTGGAGGAGCGTGCAAGTAGCAGCGTGCAAGGAAATAGCTGAGGTTGTGTACAAAAGTTTTTGTACAAAGATGTTCATCCTAGCATTGTTTATAATGATGCAAAACGGAAAGAACCGGAGTGCCTGCCATGACATACCAGGTGTGCAAGCCACAGACAGTGCCTGGGGCAACATCGTGTGGTTATCGTGTGTGTGTGTGTATGTGTGTGTGTATGTGCCTGTGTGCATGTGTGCACCAGGTGTGCAAGCCACAGACAGTGCCTGGGGCAACACCGTGTGGTTATCATGTGTGTGTGTGTGTGTGTGTGTGTGTGTGTGTGTGTGCCTGTGTGCATGTGTGCACCAGGTGTGCAAGCCACAGACAGTGCCTGGGGCAACACCGTGTGGTTATCATGTGTGTGTGTGTGTATGTGTGTGTGTGTGTGTACATGTGTGCGCCAGGTGTGCAAGCCACAGACAGTGCCTGGGGCAACACCGTGTGGTTATCACATGCGTGTATATGTGTGCACCAAGGCATGCAAGCCATAGACAGTGTCCCAGAGCAATACCATGTGATTATCATGTGTGTGTGTGTGCACCAGGTGTGCAAGCCACAGATGGTGCCCTGCAGCAACACCATGTGGTTATCATGTGTGTGTGTGTGTGCACACTCGCACATGCAAGAGAGAAAGAGAGAACTTGGCTTTGCCTTTTCTCACATGAATTGGTCACTTGGTTTGAGCAGGTGAGAGGCGGCCTCTGCTCTGGCACCCGCTTTACAGTTGCCTAAGCGTGATGTTTCATCATTTGAATCATAAGAATAAAACTGTTTTGGGGTGTGTGGTCCTGGGGGTTGAACCCAGGGGCGCCCCACCACTGAGCTACAGCCCCAGCCCTTTTTATTTTTTATTTTGAGACAGGGTCTAAGTTGTCCAGGCTGACCTCAAACTTGCCATCCTCCTGCCTCAGCTTCTCCAGTTGCTGGTATGACAGGCATGTGCCAATGAAAAAAAATTTTTTCTTGAGAGAGGCTTACGCAGTGACTAAGGGTTTTGAAGGCAGGACAGAGCCCTTGAAAGAAAACAAGACAGGAGCTCAGGTCAGAGGGCCAGCATGCAAGCAGCGAGAGAACGTTCTGGACAGAGGCGATTCAAGGGAAGAAGCCTGGTGAACTCTGGCCCCTGAGGCCATGGAGCCCAGAGAGGAACAAGGAGGGGGGCAGGGCCAGCCACGCGGGGCCCCCAGGGCCAGGTCACAGATTTGGGAAAGGATTCCCAAACCAACAGAAAGCCAGGGTGGGGAGAGGGGGAGGGGGGCGTGATTACAGGTCGGGTGTGGAAAATGAATGGAGCAGGTTGAGATCCTCAGAAGGCCATGGTGGAAGACGGGGAGGAGGGGGAGGAGGAGGGGACACCTCCAGGGTCACTGGAGACACCGCCGCCTCCATGGTGGACAAGTGGCATTCGGGGTACTTTCCAACCTCCAAGAAGAGATATGGAGCAGCCAACGGAAGAAAGAGGCAGGAGCTTGGTGGGGACGTCTCCCCTCTCCCAGGAGACATGCATTTCTAGGTATTCCACATGGACAGGAAAAGGGAGACCCAGCGCAGATGGGCTTCCTCGGGAGGAGCTGAGGGACGTGGCCCCGAGGAGCCCCTCGCCAGCGAGTCTGCCAAAGGCACAGCCAGAGGGTCAGGAGGCCCCTGGGATGGGGAGGGGGCTGGAGGGAGGGGAAGGAGGGCCTGGCAGCAGAGCCAAAGCCTCGGAGGAGTCAGGTGAAGATTTCACAACGCCCGGGAACTCAAAGGTGTGGAGGCCGCTGGTGACCCCAGAAAGAGCTGCCGTGTTGGAAAGGTGGAGTGAGAGCCAGGTGAGGAGGAGGCAAGAGGTCGGGAGGCGGAGGTAAAGAAAGAATGAGAGAGAGAGAGAGAGAGAGAGAGAGAGAGAGGGAGGGAGGGAGGGAGGGAGGGAGGGAGGGAGGGAGGAAGGAAGGAAGGAAGGAAGGAAGGAAGGAAGGAAGGAAGGAAGGAAGGAAGACCCGATGGCTGTGCAGAGATGGAATGCCAGGAGGGTTCTACAAGGATTCGGTACTAAGGGAGGAAAACAGGTTTGGCTCCAAGAATGAACGTTCTTAGGACCAGGGTAAGAGCCCCCCTCCCCAAAAAAAGACTGGAAGCACACAGCGGCAGAGAACGAGACTCCAAAGCCGGCCACGGCCTAGAGGGGAAAGGCTGAATGTTGAGATAGGGCCTGGGTCCCGTCACTCAGTAGCTGTGTGACCTCGGGAGAGTGACTTGTCTGAACTTCAGTCGCTTCCTCTGTAAGTAAGTCAGACACTGAAGGAGCCACCCCAGACGCTAAATGAGATACCACACCACCCGTGCTAAGCCCAGCGCCTGCGGTGTGTCTCTAACGGATTCTCCAACCACGACAAAGTGGCCGCTGTCACACTACAGAAGCGGGCCTGGAGACAACCAGGGGGGCTACGACTCACCGTCAACCGGAGCTACACAAAACCGAGAAGCCCCTTCCCAGAGTAACCCGCCTGAGCCAATGATGGGGAAGGCAGGGCGGAGACAGGAAGGAAGGCTAATGCCAAGACGCCTTGCAGAGGCTGCGCCTGGAGCCCAACCAGAAAGCACCTGGCTCCAAGATGGGGGACAGGCATGGGCCCATTGCGCCCCGCCTCACCCCCTTTGGCCACGCAGGGAATCACTTTGGGTACTGCGGGCGACAGTGAGTAGTCAGCAGCACTGGGTCTCACACCAGGGTCCCCCAGCCCAGGTCACAGGGGAGGACCTCCCTCGCCGTCAAAGCATCCCCCAGGAACCCTTGCTGGGGTGTGGCTGGTGTGCTGATGGCCAGGGCAGATGAGGGACCTGGAGGAGAGAGGAGAGTCCCGGATTGCTCTGGCGGCCTGCCTCAGCCTAGTGGCGTAGCTGTCCCCTGGTGCAGGGACACCTGTGACCGTTTGTACTCGGGGTCTGCCTGGTGGTGGGGGCGGGGCTAGCCGGTGAGATCTCCTGGTGGGCGTAATCACCAGTTTCCACAAGGAATTTCACCCGTGGTTGCTCACTTGCTTTTTAATCATCCTCTAAATATGCATTTTCACGTTATCCCCTAATGGCACCCAGAGAATCATTAGGATCTGCTGGGACCATAATCCATGCTTTCGGAAGTCTCTAAGTATGTAATTTCGCTCCATGACGCAGGTTTCTAAAAGTCCACAAATAACCATTTGCATGATAAAGTCACAGCTCCAAAGTCAATTACAGCTAAGGCTGGAGAGAATTTATTTCCTTTTTGGAAATTAAAATGTGAAATCAGCAAGTTGCCACACCAAAGCCGGGGAGGGAGGCGAGCAGGGAATCTAGCCCCTCCCCGTGGGGCCATGATTGACAGGGCCTCCGGAGCCTGCGCAGTGGCCGCTGGGATGGCACACAGTGGGCTTGGCTATGGGACTTGTCCTCACACAGGGATTGCGGTCTTCTCCCATGTCTTGAGGTCACGGGTGCTGACAGGGACTGGAGATCCTGGTGTGGCTTCTCAGGACAGACCTCCTTAGCACGGCTGTCTCTGCCACCTGGCCAGCTGGACACCCAAGACACAGGGCTGTGTGAAGGGGCCTGGACCCTGATCCGGACAGTCAAGGGTGTGGCCACGTGTCCGCAGGAGCAAAGGGATCCAACCACGTCCTCCCCATCTCAATGTCCAGGATCCTGGGGGCCGGTCCTGAGCTCTGGGGGACTCTCTGTGAGTGAGGGACCCGGTCCCTCATGGCAGCTGGGTACCATGGGCAACTGCAGCCAATGCCACAACACCAGGCAGGTGCGCCTCGGAGAGCATCTTCCCCTCTCCGTGCAGAGCAAGGAAAGGTGTGACCCGGAGTCACACAGGCAGCCAGCTGACACCCAGGTTCCTCCCTCAGAGGATAAGCTGCCTTCTGTGGACCTGGCAGGCCCACGCACGCACACACACATACACACCACCACCAGCACTGCCACGGTTTTATCCAACCAGCTGTCAAGTAGGATACACAACACCCAGAGAGATTTGCTTTCCCTCTTCAGGTAGAGATTTATGTGGGAACTTGAATTGAAGGCAGAGTTTGGACCAGAATGGACCAGCTGACTCTCCTAAACACAAATGGAAATAATATTTATTTATTTATTTATTTATTTATTTATTTATTTGTTTGTTTTTGCAGTACTAAGGATTGAAATCAGGGGCATTCTGGGTCCAGCTGACTCTCCTAAACACGAATGGAAATAATTTTTTTTTATTGATTTATTTGTTTGTTTTGCGGTTCTGAGGATTGAACTCAGGGGCATTCTACCTCTGAGCTCCACCCCCAGCCCTATTTTTTTATTCTTTATTTTGAAGCAGAGTCTCACTAAGTTGTGGAGGGTCTCACTAAGTAGCTGAGGCTGACCACGAACCTGGGATCCACCTGTTTCAGCCTCCCAAGTACTAGGATTATAAGCATGCGCCACCACGCCCAGCTGGAAATAATTTTGTTTTTCGGTACTGGGGATTGAACTCAGGGGCATTCTACCTCCGAGCTACACCCCCCAGCCCTATTTTTTTCTTCTTTATTTTGAAACAGGGTCTCGCTCAGTTGTAGAGTGCCTCACTAGGTAGCTGAGGCTGGCCACGAACCTGGGATCCATCTGTCTCAGCCTTCCAAGTACTAGGATTATAAGCATGCGCCACTATGCCCAGCTGGAGATATTTTTTTTAAAGGAAAAAAAAAAAGGCTAGCCCCAGGAAGAGGGCACACTGGAGTCAAACCTACGTCTCCTTATATATCCCAGGACTGTGGTGCAAGGCCGCATGGAGCCCGGGGCTGTTCTCCACGTGTGCTGGACTGCATCGAGCTGGCCCTCGGGATCCTAAGAACGTGCACCTCGTCTCTGGGAAGGTGCTGGCAAGCTGGCAGATTCCCCGCCGTGTTCCTATAAACCATTCAAATCAGACCCTGGCGTGTTTTGCCCTAGCTGTTGAACCTCGCTCTCAGACCTATTTATTGACAGATGCTTCTTCCCGGGTGTCACTGTCCCCAAATTCTGGATAAGCTGATCTTCACTATGAGAAGGAGGCCAGCTCTGGGGGCGGTGGGAGTTCCGTGGCCAGGAGTTCACAGTTTCAGCCCCACACGGCTGGCGATCAGCCTTGGGAACTGGGCTGCCGCTCCTCCACTTTCCGAGCTCTGGCTTTCTCAGGTGCCAAACAGCACGAATGGTCCTTAGCTCACCTGGGGGTGAAAAGCTAAAAGAAAACGATCCCAGAAATGTTTAGGTTTTATACTTGTAAAAGGGGACACTGTTTTCAAATTACAAAATACTAAGCAGCTCGCTTACCTTCATTAATTTAGAAAGTGTGGCGAGGATAAGCCAGGTAATCGTATTTAAGTGGTATTGATTCTGTTTCCGCTCCCTGGGCAGAAGACGTCCTGGGCCCTGGATTAGGAGGCGGGAACCTGGAGTTGGACGCCCAGTCTCTTCCCTTGAGCATCTCTGCTAGACTGCAGGAGCCCTGCCTCATCTGGCACATGGCAGGTTCTTAATAAATGTCTGCCAATATGTCAAATTTTCCCTGAACCAGACAAATATTGCTTTGGTTTAGTTCATGATCTAAAAAGGGATTTTTTCCCCCTGTCTTCTGTACCCTAACAAAACACAGATGGGATTTTGATTACGACTATTTATTGAACACTTGTTCTGTATCAGACAGAGCACTACACTCGGAGCACATGGTATCTCGTTTAATCTGCACAATGGCTTGCTGAGACAGGCTGGATCTTCAGGAACTAAGGTTCTGAGAAGCCAGCAGAGACAGGCGGGCGGGCGGGTGGGGTGTCAGAGCAGAGATGGAGTGTAGGGAACCCCAAAGCCCCCGAGCTCCACCACAGAGCTGAATACCCTTCTCCTAAGGCGGGCAGGTCCTTGGGAAACTCTGAACCTTGGTTTTCTCATCTGAAAACTGGGAAGAATGATGCTTCTCACTCACCTGTTTAGAGGAAATGAGGACATAAAGGAGCAATTGCCTTGTTCCCTGTCTGGTACATAAGTGCCAAGACAGAAATTCTGGTAACATCTTGTTTTGATCTGGTGGTGTTTTTTTGTTTTCTTTCTTTTTTTCAGTCATACCTCTAGGGGATTCTTAATCACCTACTCACAAAATGTTCAGTTCCTGAAAGGTTTCACATTCTATCTGAATCTGATTAAACCTCAAGCCAACACTCGGAGACATGCACTCCAACGCTGATGCAGTCGGTGGTAATAAGCAGGGTAATGACCAACAAATGTGTGTGTGCCTTTTTCGAGCCAGACATCATATTGCCCGGCATAACAAACCTCAAAGTGGGAGCTTCCCACGCTGAAAAGGTGAGGAAGCCGAGGCCCGGAGCCGGCCCGTCGCTTGCTGTACAACACAGGGTCAGGGCAACATGGTCCTTCACTGGCTGTCCCTGGACTACTTAACTGCGCCTTGAGCCTCACATCCGTCTAGACTGGACTCTTCAAAGTATGAATGGAACTTTTCATGTTATCCGGATCCTATAATCTATGCAAAGTGCTGGGCATGGTGGAACTGCTAGCAGCTCTGTTTTCCTGTCCAAGACATACCTTAGGTGCAGCTCAGAGAAGCTGCAGCCCTACCCTAGGCACTGAGTTCTTGGAGAAGGAAAATTGCTGCCACTTTCCAAGTAGGAGGAAATCATTTCTAGCCAGTATTTCCATGTGGTGGGACAACAGCAAGCCTAGAATTAGAGAAAAACAAGCCGGGCGTAGTGGCGCACACTTGTAATCCCAGCATTTGGGAGGCTGAGACCGGAGGATCCAGGTTCGAGGCCAGCCTCAGCTACCTAGTGAGGCACTCCGCAACTTAGTGAGACTCGGTTTCAAAATAAAGAATAAAAAATAGGGCTGGGGGTATAGCTCGAGGGTAGAACACCCCTGAGTTCAACCCCCAGTACCGCAAAAAAAAAAAAGAGCCCCCCGGGGCTGGACAGGGTCAGGGACCGGCAGGATTTAGCCTCCGATCTCCCAGCTCAGCCAAGACAAGGGATGACTCTTCTGTTTATGAAAACCAGGACGGGTGCTTGGCGTCTCGTTTAGCACATTCTTGGTGGCAAGGCTTGTCAGCTGCTGGGACAGGGCAGTGGTACCTGGAGCAAGGGGGCCCTGATGAAGCCACAGTCCCACGAGGGAAGGAAGGGTGCTGTGGTCATTACTTGTCTGCAAGCTAAATTGTTCAATTATATCCATGCACGCACACACACGCGCACACACACACACACACACACACACACACACACTTTTATGGGTGCATTGTAGTCTCACATCATAATGTGGTTCAGAGCAGTAGTGACATACATGCACACAGCACTTGGTGAGCTCCCCCCCCCCCCGGCCCCCCGGCCCCCTCCCCACTCCTGCCCCTTCTCCAGACAGGATATAGAGATTGGCCTTGGTAATTTTCACATGCACACATAACATCAGTGGGAGTGTTTCCTTCATTAATCTTCCTCCTGCCTCCCAACCTTCCCTGGACCCCCCTCCACTGCTTCGCTGGGCTTTCTCCTCCTTGTCTGAAGTCTCTCTGGTGTCCCGGTTACTCCCTAGCTTCCGCACAGGAGAGAAAACATAACCCTTCCCTTTCTGTGACGGGCTCATCTCACTTAACATAATATTCTCCAGGTCCTTCCATTTTCCTGCGAATGACATAATTTTGCTCTTCTTTATTATTGAGTAGAATTCCATTATGGTGTATATCCCATAATTTTGTAATCCATTCATCTGTGACGGACACCTAGGTGGATTCCGTCAACTGGCTCTTGTGAATTATGCTGCTATAAACATGGACATGCGTGTATCACTATAATATTCTGATTTCAGTCCCTTTGGAAAGATACCCAGGAGTGGTATAGCTGAATCGTATGGTGGAACCATTCCCAGTTTTCTGAGGAATCTCCACACTGATCTCCATAGCAGCTGCACTAATTTGCAATTCCACCAAGAGTGTAGAAGAGTTCCTATTTCCCCACATCCTTGCCAACATTTATTGTTGTTTGACTTCTTGATGATTGCCATTCTGATTGGGGTTAGAGGAATCTCTGTGCGGTTTTGATTCGAGTCTCCCTGAATGCTAATGATGTTGAACATTGTTTCATATATTTATTGTCCATTTGTATTTCTTCTTTTGTGACGTGTTTGTTTAGTTCAATTGCCCATTTCTTGATTGAATTGCTTTTTAAAGTTAAGTCTTTTAAGTTCCTTGTATATTCTAGATATTAGTCCTTTATCAGAGGAGTAGCTGGAAAAGATCTCCTCCCATTCCGTAGGCTCTCTCTTTAGGCTGTTGATGGTTTCCTTTGTTGAAGAGAAACTGTTTAATTTAATTCCATCCTATTTATTAAGTCTTGTTTTAATTTCCTGCACTTTCGGAGTCTTACTGAGGAAGTTTCTATCAGTGCATATATGTTGGAATGTTGGTACTACACCCCCCTCTACTAACTTCAAAGTGTCTAGTCTAATTTCCAGATCTTTGATCCATCTTGAGTTGACTCTTGTGCAGGGTAAGAGGTTGGGGTTTAATTTCATTTTTCTTTCTTTCTTTCTTTCTTTTTTGCAGTACTGGGGATGGAACTCAGGGGCATTCTACCTCCAAGCTATACCCCCAGCCCTATTTTTTATTCTTTATTTTGAAACAGGGTCTCCCTAAGTTATGGAGTGACTCACTAGGTAGCTGAGGCTGTCCGAGAATCTAGATCCTCCAGTCTCAGCCTCCCAAATGCTGGGATTACAAACTTGCGCCACCACACCCAGCTTAATTTCGTTTTTCTAAATATGGATAATCAGTTTTCCCGACAGCATTTGTTGAAAAAGCTATCTTTTCTCCAACATGTGTTATTGGCATCTTTGTCAAAAATCAGTTGGCTCTAAGTGTGTGTATTTGTTTCTGTACCCTCTATTCTGTCCACTGGTCTGTGTGTCCATTTTTTGTGCCAATACCATGCTGTTTTTATTAGTATAGCTCTACAGTATAATTTGAAGTCAGGTATTGTGATACCTACTGCGTGGTTCTTATTGCTGAGAATTGCTTTGGCTATTCTGGGTCTTTTGTTTTTTGTTTGTTTGTTTGTTTTTTAGGACTGAAATTTAGGACTGATTTTCCTAGCTCTGTGAAGCATGGCATTGGCAGTTTCTTGGTCTCGACAAGTTCAGCTGTGGCCACAGGGGTTTGCTGGGCAGTCTGGCTGAGCAGGCTGGAAATTCCTGGTGGTTTTGACAAGGCCTCTCATGTCCCCGCAGGAAGGATCTGGTAGTTTCTCGCTTCTGAAGTTCGCTGGGCGATCTGGATGGCTGGTCTGGAGATGGATCTTGAGGTTTGTGAGCATGGAGAGAAGAATGCAGTTGCTTTTTCATGTTGGTTATCTGCAGTCACTAGCTCGACAGGATTTAGCTTCTTTTTTGCCAGAGTTCATCTCCAAGAGCTGCCAGCTCCTTGCAGGGCAGACTCACCAAGATGGCCCCCATCTCAGCTGTCTGCTCACCAGATGGGAGACACAGAGCTCTTTCAGTCCTCTGCTCTTTGTGCTGCTTCCAACTCAACCATTTTTCGACTGCCTTTCCTCTGCTGTTGGGTTCTGACTGCTTTTCTTTTCTTGCCAAAAAGCAGTCTTCCCGCTGGTTGAGTCTCTGAGCAACACAAACGTGCTGCCTTCCTCTACTCCACCATCTTTAATCCCCCTCCCCATCTTCTTTCTCATTTAACCAATAGTTTTGAGCCCCTACTATGTGCTAGGCACAGTGAACAAACAGAGAAGGATCCTGTGGGCCAAACATTCTGGAGGCAGGAGATCGATCCCATAAATGAATCAAACAGCTAATTTTATATAGTCTGCTCACAGATCATGCATACACACCAAAGAGAAGGATAAAGTAGAAAAAGGAGACAGGGAGGCCTGTAGGTGAGGGTGGTCAGGAAGCTCTGGCAAAATGAGGAAAAGATCAAGGGAAAACTCTCAAAAGTGATGCTCAGGCTGAGTCTTGAAAAATATATAGGTTCGCCAAGCAGATGGGGGTGCAAGGGGGAACGTCACCCCAAGAAGATGTGTGTAAAGGTCAGAAGACCGAAAGCTTGGCCGGACTCTTCAGAGCTGCCAGGAGGAGGGGCTGGCTGAGAGGGCACGGGAGGCGGGAGGTGGCCAGGTCAGAGGGGCCAGCAGGCCGTGCTAAGTGTGAGCCTCAACCGACAGCCTGGGGGACCTAGAGGATTTGAGGTGGAGCAGTGACACAGTGCTGTTTCAACAGGGTCCAAGGAGATGTGGGTGAGAGAAAGCTCTAGAAAAATTCTGAACAGCATTCCTGAGAATTGTCTAGAACTAGGCATGAAAGAAAGGGTCCTGATAACAAAATGATGTGGGTGGAAAAGAAAAACAAGCCCGCATTTATACACTTATATACAAAAAAACATAAATAATATTACAGATCATATATATTATACATGACTATGCAAATCGGTGTTACTATTTGCCAAAAAGAGAATACAAGCTATGTAGGCATATACATACATACATATGCGTATGTATATATATATACACATCTATGTGTCATATGTGTACATATACATACACAGATGTACATGTATGTATATAAGAGTAAAGGATCTGAGAAGATCTGTGGTAAATAAACCTTGACTTCTTTTCTCTTTTTACTTATTTATTTATTTATTTATATATGTATTTTTGCAGCACTGGGGATTGAACCCAGGGGCATTCTACCTCAGAGCTACAACCCCAGCCCTATTTTTTATTCTTGATTTTTGAAACAGGGCCTCACTAAGTAGCTGAGGCTGACTGCAAACCTGTGATCCTCCTGTCTCAGCCTCCCAAGCACTGGGATTACAAGCATGTGGCATTTCTTTTATCTTGTTAACATGTTTGACTTTGCCAATCCCAGCATTTTCAAACTAAACTGACCACACACCCCTTGTCCAATTCCTGCCCTGCCCTCACATACCTATCAATTTCTGGAGAATTAGCAGATTGTGGCAAATGCTCTCCCATATGTCCAGCACCCTGCCTCTGGCTGGAGCTCCCACTTCTAGAACTACCCGGGAGCAGTACCCCCAACACACACACACACACACACACACACACACACACACACACACAGTCTAGTCCAGCCACCTGGGGTCTCCCAGCCTGCAGGACCTGCAGCAGGTGAACACAAAAGCCATCACACACCTCCACAGACACACACACACGCACACACACATGCACACACAGGCACACACAGTCCCTGTGGGAACTGACATAATCCAAAAACAGCAGATAATCCCAGGAAAGCCATTTCTTTTTGGCACCTTAAGTAAGAGTTTATTTTTAGTTCAGCCTTCCTGTCCTAATTTGGCCTCACACAGAAAAGTGGAAAAATGGGTTTGCTGTTTCTGAGCATATTCTCTGTGAAGGAGACCTCCGAGGGAAATGGGCCCCAGAGACGCCCGGGAAGGTGACCGGGGAGCTGTGTACACACACCGGCCTGTGGCTCCTTTCTAACTGCAGCTGAGAGGCCCTCCTGCTGGACGCCGTGTGCTCCTCTGGCCCCTGGAAGCAGCTGCCCCAGAGGAACCTGCGCAGTGCGTGCTTGGGTGTGATCAGCGCAGAGAAGGTGCGCTCCCAGGCCACACAGATGCCCTTGGTGCCCGTCCATCCCTGCATCTCTTGCAGGGCAGCACGTGACTCCAGTGGCCAGCACCTGCATCCTTCTCCCCAGAGCCGCCGCTGCCTCTGCCACAGGACAGGCCCACAGTGCCAGAGATTGACCCTGTCCAGCCCCCGCCCGAGCCATCCTCAGCCAACGCCTGCCGGTGCTAGCCACAAGTACCGCTTGCTCCCTTGGCGGTGCGGCCCTGGGGCTCCAGTCTTCGCTGGCTCCTAGGGGTTCCTGCGGGATCCCAGCCTTCCCTGGCCATCTCCCCATGTCTGCTAAGTAAATCACGCTCCAATCCTTGTCTCCGGGTCTGCTCCTGGGGACCCCAGGGTAAGACGCTTTGCACGGCCACTTCCTGGCTGGTGCCTGGGAACAGCGCCCTGACCAAGCCTCAGTCTTCCGAGTCTTGCACAAGGCACACGAACCCCTCCACTCAGTTCTGCCGCAGGGTATGCCAACCAGCACGCTGCAAACACCTCCAGCCCCTGTACCCGCACCAACGTCATTTAAACCCAGCCAGGCGTGGATGGGCCGCCAAGCAGGCTTCGCAGGAACCAAAATATCCCGAGTCAGAAAAGGAGATGCTGAGGGAGAAAGATCCACCGTCCAGAGGTCCAGAGACAGCCGGGAAGCGGCCAGCACTGCGCTGGGGGGTGCAGGGAGGGCGGGCCTGGGTTCATTCACAATCGTCTCCTGCCATGCCACCTGTTGGCCATTGGGAAGTTACCTGCGCCTGCCCTCTAGCCGACACCTGGCCACTCTGTCCTCCCTGCCCTTCCCCGCCTTTTCTCCATGATGAGGTATTGCCACTCAAGTCTCAAGTCCCGGGAAGATCACAGGGTGGCTGGGAACGGCCGGGTCTGGCGTGCCAGCCTGAGTCTTGCTTGCTGTGCCACCTTGGGAACACAGAAGGAAGGGGCAGGAAAGGACCTTCCCACCGGAGTGTCACAATCCCACCCGGGGGAGCGCTCCACCCTCCCCCAGCCCTTATGCACACAGCGTGGTGTCTGACATGTGCCAGGCCCTGTGCTCCCGCTTGGGACACACTGGTGACAGTCCTGGAAGGGCCGGCTCGGGGGATGGCCCTGCTCTGCCATCCAGATGTTCTGAGTCCCCCAACCCACCAAAGATTACCCAGTGCCCCCATCCCCAGCCGAATCCACTCGGCGGAACTGATACAGTCTCCAAAAGAGCCGGGAGCCAGGTGGGAGGGTCTTCAGCGGGAGTGAGGAGTGCATTAGCCACGCTGGCCAGGTAGGGGAGATGGAGGTTGGGCAAGACACAGAGAGCTCGGGACAGGCTGCAAATCCCTCCCCCGGTGCTCCACCATCTTGCTACTGGTCGCATCTCAGACTCTTCAGACAAAATCACGCGGCTCCATCTCTGGGCGAGGTGTCCTCCTGCTGCCTGGCGGGGCCCCTGGACCAGGGCAGAGAAGGCATTTCAGCCGCCTCCACTGCCAGGCAGTGGACAGCTCCCGCTGGGCTATGGTGCCGCCACTCAGCCACTCAACCAGCACCCAGCCCCCAGGCCTCCCGCTGGGGGGAGGGGTAGGAGGCACCCTGCCCAAAGCTTCCTCAGGGGGCCTCCGCCCACCCAGGAGCTGGGGAGAAGGGCTTATGGGATCAGCACACTCTGGGATTATCTCTGTGCCCGGGAGTGTAGACAATCAGGTGACCACAACAGAAATGGCTTCCCTCAGCCAAGGTTCCCGAGAGCTGAGGGGAGCCAGGGCAGGGCCGGCGAGCATCCCCCCGCCCCCACGCCCCTTGCTGACCCTCATCTCCAGCGGACGGACCTCTTTCCAAGTGCAAGAGGGTGATGAAGTGTTCAGACCCCTGCACCCTGCCTGGGCACTGGTAAGCCAAGCTTGACCCAATCCTGTCCTCATTTGCTGTGTGACCATGGGTGAGTCCCTTGCTCTCTCTGGGCTCTTCATCTGTCCTGTGACAGGATTGGGCCCGAGGGCAAGAGCAGCCAGAAGGCCTGCTTGCTGTGTGCTGGGACCTGGGCCTGTGCTAAGCCAAGCGTTTCCTGGGGAACATCTTTCTTTATCCTAGGCTGGTTTTATTTTGCCCCCTGCCCTGTATCCCAGGCCTGGCGCGTAGCTGATGGCTAATAAATATCTGCTCAATGAATCCTTCCAACATCCCTATGAAGCGGGAGCTGTTAGAATCCCATTTTCTTGAGGGGAAAAGTGAGGTTCAAGTAGGTCGCCAAGCTCCCGGAGCTTGGCAAATGGTAGCGGCCAGCCTTGAACCTGGGAGGTGTGGCTCTAGACCCCACACTCTTCCCAACTCTTGTGCTGCCCCCTGCTGGTCTGGTGACCAAGCGCAGGGTCAGTGGACTGGGGTCCCTCTCCCATTGCAGACGGGAGCCAGCCCCGGGGGACTCTAGTAAGCACTCACGGAGAGCTGTTCACATTGTTTTCCGACGTTCTGGCCTTAACGGCCCCCACAGGCACCCTCCTGGAGCCTAGACAAGTAAGAGGATGCAGGACGCAGGGCACACTGTCACGCACTCCCCTCCAACTCTGTGCATATATTGAGCGTCTACTGTATTGCAGCCCCCAAGGACCTGCAACTGAACGGCACACGCTCCTGCCTCCGGGAAGGAGGTTTGCACGATTAGAACACAGCAGGGCTCGTGCTTCCCTGGAGAAGCGCAGGGAAGCCTGCAGGTGGGGGGGTTGACCTGACCCCACCAGGGCGGAGGGAGCAGAAGTGGAAAGAGAGAGACAGCAGGGAGCCAGGCACCTTTGGGGAGCATCAGAGGCGTGAGGGAAGATGGGCGCAGGGCCTGGCCAAGGGGCCCCCGGCAGTGCCAACCAGGGGGGAACGACCCCTCTGCAGGGGTGGGGACAGCAGGGGCCTCACTGTCTGCCCGGCTGACCAGTTCAGCCAAGGAGCAGGTGGATTCACTGCTGCCTTTGCGGTATGCCGGATGACCTCTCTGTGCTACAGTCAGGGGAAGCAGGATCCACACCCTGGCCTGGCCCCCCGCCCGCACTCATGTTCCCTGCTACAGAGCCTTGACGTTCCTTCTATAAAAGGCAGAGACTGTCTCCCCCTCCCCTGCCTTTGAATTTGGCCACACGATTTTCTTTGGCCAAGAGAAGAAAAGAGAAGAGATGTGCCAGTTCGCAGCCTCGGTGCCGAGAGGCCTCACCAGGTTCTTCTGGCCTTTCTTCCACCCCCAACATCGCCATGACAAGAACACTCCTGGGCCAGCCCCCCTCCCCGTGTCTGAAACGCCAGGAGCCCCCCATCAGCCCTGCAGCGGAGCCCAGCCCGGCACAGCGGCTTTTAGCCATGCAATGCCGGGACGATACGCTCCTCGGCACTGCTGACAAATACAGCCCGTCCGTTTTCATTTCAGAGTAGGAAAGGTGATTTCTCAAAGGTGCCGGATTAAGGCAGGAGAAGCGGGTAAGGCTGGGCAGGGAGGAAGGGCTGCCCAGAGGAGGCGGCCCTTGAACTGCGGCAGCAATAACGAACGACTCGCCATTCATGCAAAGCACTGTGGGCAGAGAGCACAGGCCAAGCGCTGTCCGTGGACAAGGGCCGCGCGTCCTGGGGCAGCCCAGCACATCTGGATTTGAAGGGTGGGGGGAAGGAGTGGGAGAGAAAGCTGCAAAGGCAGCTGGGCCAGGGGAGCTGGGGGAGCCGTGCTCAGAGACGCTTAGAGGGTGTGGAGTTCTGCAGTGATGACACCGGGCTTTGGGTCCAGACAGAACCAGCTGGCAGGACTGGTTAGCAGGAGGCAGGAAGCCCAGCCAGAGAGGAGCCGGGCTGCAGTCCTGGCTCTCAGCAGCGGAGTGCCGGAGACAGCTCCAGCACGCAGAGAGCCAGGAGGGACCGAGTGCAGTTCAAGGACACGACGGGCTAAAGGAGGTGCTGAGACTCTTCAGGCGTGAGGGGATGACACCCTGGTCTCCAGCCTGGGGACCTGTGGGTAAGTGTGGGGAAATCGGGGGGTCAGCACTGGCTCAGGGTGCGGGGACAAGGCACAGCACTGCGGTCATGCTCCCCTGGTGGGCTGGGCTCTGGCCCCACCTCCCAATCATCAGCAGATCCAGCTGGGCTACAATTGCTTCCCTTCCTGCTCCTCCCCCCACCCACGAGACAGCGCCCTCTAGTGGTCACCGAGATTCCTGCACCCCAGGGAGGCCAGGCAGGGTGGTAAGCGGAAGGAAGCGGCCACACCTGAGCCCCGCTGCCCGTCCTGGTCTCTAGGGCAGATGCCTGGCCTCAGGTGGGACTGGGGAAGGTGCCAGACTTGTCCCCAACTCCCCCGAGCACCTTCAAGGGAGCAGTGTTCCTCCTTCCCTGCAGGGCAGGGCGCAGCTGGGTCTTCCTTCTGTCCCAGGCAAGGAGGGAGGTAGAGAACCTGGTCTGACAGACAGAAGCTCACCACCTAACAGAGCAGGAAGGAGACCATACCAGGGAGTCAGGAGCAGAGGGAGATGGATACTGAGCCCTTCAAAAATATGGATACACTGTCACCAGGGAGACAGGTGGAGTCGGGGTTTGAGGAGCCCGAGGAGAGGGAAGGTATCTGTAAAGAAAGTGTGGATGTCAGGGGAGGGACACGGAAGAGAGGAGGGCAGACCCTCACTCTAATCAAGCAGCAGCTGAGATCTCGGTGGCCCTCAGGGAAAGGAGAGAGTATTTAGAACAGCCATTAAACACCCTTCCGAGAGGGCGTGAGGACCCCAACCAGAGCCCAAGGCCTCTGTGAGCTGAGGCCGGGGGCAGCCAGAGAGAGGGGACTTCTTTGACAATTTGAAATAAAATGGGCACGGTGTTCTAATACCAACAGCCTGTTATTAAAATCAAGTGCTATTTTGCAAAATGCATTTGCCAGGGAATCGCTAATTACAGGCAAGGAGCATTTCTGTGTGTTGGTGCCGATTAATCCTGAACAGTTTAAGCAGTCGAATTTTATACATATAATTATCATTCAAGATTCGAAAAACAGCAACAAGATGCTCCGGGGCTCTGCCCTCCAGGGACGGCAAGGCCGGGAGTGGCGGGGGAGGGGGCTCTCAGCCCCGCGTGGGGCTGTCAGGATCCTGGATAAGGCAACCTCACCTTGCCCCACCTCCTGTTATCAATCTCTAACTTCCTAGGATAGTACAGAACAGAGCTGAGAAAAGGGCCAGGAAGGGGAGCCCAGCCCCCCGGAGAGCAGAGCTCAAAACCCCGCCCCTTCCTGATGGCCCCACCCGCGAGCTGGGGGCTGGAGGTCAAGGGCATGTTCCATTATTCTGCCCTGGCCCTAGTTTTTCACCTGGGAACCCAAGGCCTCGGGCCCTGGTCCAAGACCTAGAGGAAAGCGTTGTGGGTCGATGTTCAGCTCGTGGAGGTGCAGGAAGCCAGGCACCCCCAGGGGGAGGGTCTCTGAGCACGAGGTGCTGGTGGAGGAGGGGTCACTGCAAGGCCTGCTGGGAGGCCCTGCTGGGCCCGGGTGATGGGAAGCTGGGGAGGGCTGCTACAAAGCTATGTGGCAGAATGGGGCGGAGGGCCAACTGCCCAGTCCAGGCAGGAAGGACAAACCTAGACACCGTCAGGCTGGGCCCCAAGGGAGCCCGGGAAGGTGATGTCCCATGGGCCTCTGGGCCACCACCAATGGCATCGAGGTGCTTGGAGGGGAGCCCACGGAGCCAGAAGGCTGAGAGCTTGGCCAAAAGAGAAAGCCTACCACCCAAGGCCAGGCTTACCAAATCTCCTGGTATGCTGTAGACAGAAATACACAGGGGCGGGAGAGTACACACACGGAGGCTCCTGCCTGCACACAGCCCAGGAGGACACCCACCCTCCGCCCTCCTCTCCTGCTTACAGCAGCAGGTGGCCCCTTCTCTGTTGGCTATTGGGGTCAAACTAGCTGGGGCTGGCGAGGGGATAGTGTGAAGGTCACCGTTCTCCTCTGCCTGGTCTACCACTACTTCAGAGTCCCGCTAGCAGGTCTGTCCAGGAATGCCAAGGACCCCAGGGCCTGCGAGCCCCGGCTCAGCACCAGGAGGCAGCATCTCTGCAGGAAGCCAGAGTGCTGCAAAAGGGAGGAGAGGGCAGGGCTGCAGGGAGCAGAAAGCAGGACCCAGACACCAGACCCAGCTTCCCGGCCGCCTCAGGGGCCACCAAAGAGACATTCGCGTCAAAGCGCAGCGTGGTGTGGCGAGTCCTGTGAGTGCGAGCTTCAGCGGTCTCGTTGTGTCCCAGGCCCGTGGGGCCATCTGAAGCCCAGATGGCCAAGACTGTCAATCATCGCTGGGCCCATGATACCTTCAAAGGTGCCTGGCACGGCGGAGGAGAGGCTCAGTGATTGTTGAACACGTGATGAATTGAGCCCTGGGCATCCTCCCTCTGAACGGCCGTGGAGGACCCTGGCTTCCAGTTCTGCCCCCTCAGAAAGCCAGCCTCACCCGGCCCGGTCTCACAAGTGCCGGCCTGCACCCTGACCCTGCAACTCGGCCCGCCGCTCCAAGTGGCGGGAGATGGTGACACTGAGTCAGAAAACCCAGCACTGGGGAGCCAGGAACGCTCTTCCACTGGGCTATACCCCCAGCCCTTTTAATTTCATATTGAGACTGGGTCTCCCTAAGTAGCCCAAGCTGGCCTTGAATTTGCAATCCTCCTGCCTCAGCCTCCCATGGAACTGGTAGCAGGGGTATCATTGTGTGATATCATGAGTATCGCTTTGCCCAGACCACTTTTTGTGGGGTTTTTTGGTTTTGTTTTTTGCAGTACTGGGGATTGAACCCAGGGGCATTCTACCCCTGAGCTACCCCTCCCCACCCTATTTTTTATTCTTTATTTTGAAACAGGGTCTCACTAAGTTGCAGAGGGCCTCACTAAGTAGCTGAGGCTGGCCATGAACCCAGATCCTCCTGTCTCAGCCTCCCAAGTACTGGGATTACAAGCGTGCGCCACCACGTCCAGCTCCACTTTTTGTTTTCTAAAGTGCTTTAAGACCCCAATGCATCCTCAGGTACTGTACAGCCATCCACCCTCCGAAGGGGGCCTCCCGAGACTTTCCTGTAGCAGAGACACTAACTACAATCATAAGCTTAGCCCACTGAGCGCCTGCCATGCACAGTCCCGGCCCAGTAACCGTGTGCCTGATCTCACGATGGCAAGCTCCATCGCCAGCTCTGGGGACTGAGGGGCACAAGAGTCCTGCGTGGCAGGTCATGTTGGATGCCCGGGCCACAGCAGGCCACAGGTGCTGTCCCAGGTGCTGGTGAAAGCTCCCGTTCTTCTGTCTCTATGGCAACATGAAAAGGTGAGTTGAGTTCCCATGGCTACAGAAATGTGTAGACCCAGCCCGAGCCTCCGAGCTGGCCCTTCCTGGGCAGGTGGTCCTCCTACTGCTGCCCACCTGTTTTGTGGGGTACAGGGCAGGAAGAGGGGCTGGGAGGGCCGGCCACACCACCAATGACTTCCCGCAGTCCCAGCGGAATCCAGACTGTTTTCCTCAGAGCCGTAAGCATCAGGGGAGCTGGGACGCCTGAGGGACACTGGCCCCTTGAGCCTCTTTTTCTTAGCACACAGGAGGGAGAAACCTTGAAGAATAAAGTAAAAACCACATCCAAACCTTGATACCCTCACCCCTCACTTGCCCAAGACACATGATGATTTTGAAACGGGAAAAAAAAATCCCACTGGGATCAACTCAGTGATCCCTCTGCCTCCAACAGGTGTCACGTAACCAGGACAGATCTGCTGGTGCCTGGGCTCTTGTACCTTTTAATCTTCTTGGTGACCGGGCTCACCCAGCATGGGGCTCAGTACTCTACTGCTTTCTCTCTCCCCAGCCCATCCAGCTTTAAACTGTGTCTCTTTTTATGCAATTGAAAGCCCCTTCTGAAGCCTGGTGTAGTGGCGCACGCTTGTGATCCCAGTACTTGGGAGGCTGAGACAGGAGAATCACAGGTTCTCAGCTACTTAGTGAGGCCCTCTGCAAAGTAGTGAGACCCCATTTCAAAACAAAAGTAAAAAATAGGGCTGTGGGCTATAGCTCAGAGGTAGAAGGCCCCTGGGTTGAATCCCCAGTACCGCAAAAAAAAAAAAAAAAAAAAAAAAAGAAGAAGAAGAAGAAGAAAGAAAGCCCTTTCTGTCCTTAAAGGAGTTTAGGGAGTCAAAGGGATGGTCAGGGAGATATTCCCAGGGTGTCCTGGTGTCCTGAATACAGACCATGACCGAAACTTACGAAAAATGGGGTTCTGAGAATAGCAGCTCGTTCCTATCCGGAATCCCAAGCCCTGCCCTGGGAAACTGGTTTCTGGGGTTCCAGAGCTGCAGGCCCTGCCCGCCCCTTTCTTTTCTGTTGGAAAGACACAGCGCATCATCAAAGCCGCTGCATCCGGGGAGAGGAGTGCGGCCTCAGTCCTGGGCTGTGCCTGCCTCACTGAATGGCCTTACGCCAGCCCCGACAGTCACTCCCTAGAGTGGGTGTGTTGGGCTTCAGGTTTTCTTACCTGGATTCTGATTCTGTGACAAGACCACCGGGCCACACTGCGTATTGTGGGAGAGGAGCTGGAGACCGTCCCATCCACTCCAGGCCCTTCCTGGGTCTGCGCTCTGGCTCCACTCTCAGAAGTCACCCCGGAGAGCCTGGGGGGCGGCCCTGCAGCAGGCTGGCAAATTACAGCCTCTCTGGAGAGGGTGCCTATGACAAATGACGGCTAAATGGTTTGCTTTGCGTATGCAAATGAAGCCGCCAATTTACATTCATTTGCACCTGATGGGTGTCTGAAATGGATGGATTTGATTTGTGCTTGATCTGTAAGTGTCTAATTTATTAATCAATAAAACGTCATGTACAGGCACTGAGGATCCCCAGTTCCAGCCGGCCTCCATATATATGTAAATAATGCAATCTCTCAATCTACTTGTTATGTAAATGTTAATATAAAACTGACAGAAATATGCGGCTGCAGAACTTTATGAGCAGGACCAGCTGAAATTTACACACACTCCCTGCCCACCCCCCAGCCCTCGGGCTTTTTCAGGGCCTCCTGCTCGGGGGGGCCCCTCTCACCAACTCCAGGACACTCCTCCAGCCCCCACGGGGGGCCGGGCCATCACCCTGTGTGTGTGTGTGGGGGGGTTCCCTATCACTTCTGGGACAATCTGAGCTTTCTCTGGCCCCAGAACTCGGTCCCCAGGACCACACTTGACCCGGTCTTGCCCCAAGTCCTCCCTTCTCCAGGAGTCTGTGTTGGGATCTACCCCTCCAAGGCCCGGTGGCATGTCACCGGCTTTACCCAGCACTCGCTGAGCAGGAGTGGGAGAGAGCAAAGGCGGCGCCTGGCCCCAACGGCCCCTGGCCTGGTCACAGGGCAATTCCGAGTGTGGGGCACAGTTCTGAGGTCCTGAGCGTGGCTATGGCTAACTAACTGCTTACCCCTCAGATAACTCCTGCACCATTTCACAGGTGCTGAAGACGTGGCCTCCTTGGTAGAACCCGGTTTGCACCCAGCCAGCCTGGCCCTAGCTGGTCTCCACGCAGCAGCATGGACTCTTTCCAGGGAGCAGAAGAGGCCGGCCCAGGCCACGGCGTGCCTATGTCGCCTTCCTTCCGAGGTACCAAACTCCATCTCGTTCCCGGCCCTCCTCAAAGGGGCCACGAAGCAAACCTCAGCAAAGGCAGAAAGCGGCGGCCGGAAGGGCTGGGGCGCCTGCATCTTGTGAGCCACCACCTGTTTTTGTCACAGGGGCCTGCCTGATGTCCTCTCCCTAACTGCTGAGTGTCAGGCCCCTCCAGCACAGCACTGGCTCCCTTGCTTCTTCCCTGCTGTCCCCTGCGAGGAGGGACAAGTGCCCTCAGGTCAGCGGCCCCCAGCCCTCTGCAGATAACATGTCAGAGTCCAGCTTCCCTTGGATGCAGCGGGCGGGCCCTCCCGATTCCCTGCACACCCTCCGTGTCATGAACCCAAGCGGCTGGAAGCACTCTTAGCTCACCAGCTGTGGACCAGCGGTGGAAACCCAGGAAGCAAAGAAGCCAGCCTCCATCGAGATGCAAAGCTGGATTTGTCGGGCACCAAGGGCAGGGCGGGTCAGTGCCTGGGCCCCAAATGTCGTCCTCTCTGCCGCCTCTCCTAGCAACCATGAAAGTTGTGGGGGCCCTCTCCCACCGGGACCCTCTTTGAGAGCTTACGAGCCCAGCCGGAGCCCGCTGGGGTCTATTGATCCTCTTTCTGTCGTCACCAGCAGAAGCTCACGAGTTTGTCCTCAGCAAGGGGCGCTCAGAAAGGCAGGCGAGCGGGATTTGATGAAGCACCATCATAGCGCCAGCGGGAGAAAACCCAAAACTGCCATTGGGCATTTTTTTAATTAAAAGGTGGGTGTAAACTTGAGTGGGTGGGTGGGAGCCTGGGGGTGAGGGGGCAGCTGTGACACCTGTGGAGGCAGAGGGAAGGGCCTCAAATGTGGGCCCAAAGATGCTTTGTCTGTGGCAGAGGAGCCTTTCACTCAGCCTTGAAAGTAAGGTAGAGACGGGCCGTGCAGAGCTGCCTAGGGGAGGCCTGGAGCGGAAGTCAGGCGGATCTAAAGCTCGGGGTGGCCAGAGGAGTAAAGACACAGAGAACGGAGAGAGAGGAGGAAGAGCGCTGCCGGGGGAGAGCAGAGCATCTCTTATTCAACTGCCTCATTACCTGTGAGGAGCCATGTTTAACGAGACAGAGGCTCAGAGGTTAAGAATGTGACCTCAGCCGGGCATGGTGGCTGGCGCATGCTCGTAATCCCAGTACTTGGGAAGCTGAGACGGGAGGATCACAGCCAGCCTCAGCTACTTTGTGAGGCCCTCTGCAACTTAGTGAGATCCTGTTTCAAAATAAAGAATAAAAATAGGGCTGGGGGTGTAGCTCCAAGGTAGACTGCCCCTGGGTTCAATCTCCAGTAAAGTTGGGTATGGTGGTGGTGGTGCATGCTCCTAATCCCAGTATTTGGCAGGCTGAGACAGGAGGATCACAGGTTTGCAGCCAGCCTCAGCTACTTAGTGAGGCCCTCTGCAAGTTAGTGAGACCCTGTTTCAAAATAAAGAATAAAAATAAGACTGGGGGTATAGCTCCCCTGGGTTCAATCCCCAGTAATGCAAGGGAAAAAAAAAAAAAGAAAGAATGTGACCTAAAGCCATGCCGCTAGCAGGTTGCAGAGCTGGATTTGAACTCAGGTCTGTGAGACCGCAAAGCCTGGACTGTTTCCAGTTCCCGGAGTCTCTAGCCATGGAAAGAAGAGGCGTAGAGCCACTGGAGATAACACACCAATTGAAAGCTGGATTCAGGAGCGCCTGTCACCAGAGCTGGTAGGGAGCCAGGCTGAGCACAACCAGATTATGTAAGTGATTAAGGAGAAAGAGGCCCTCCTGTACTCAGCCAGGGTTTGACAATCATATGACATGAATTATTTGACTCATTAATGATTGCTTAACGATGCCGCTTTAAAAATAATTACAGCAAAGGGCCTGAAGGCAATGGAAGCAGAGTGGTCTCGCTGCGGATGGCGGGCCAAGTTCAGTCGGTTGATCGTGTTGTATAAAGAAGATCAGGGAACTTCCTGCCACCGGGCACCGTAATAATCGTCACGGGAATAGCGGTAATATGTGCTAAGTGCCCGTGCTTTAAACACAAGGACTCATGTCACCCTACGAATGGTCATTATTATTCTCATTCAGAGTCTCAGAGAGGTTAATGGCCTGCCCAAGGTTACTCAGCTGGTTAGGGCCAGAGCTGGGATTCAAACTCAGAAGTCTCTGGTGCCAGCGCCCCAGTACTTTACCCCTACATCGCGTCTGATTTTTCTCAAGAAGTGGTATCAGAAAGGAAACCTGAGTTTCATCTTCCCAACCCTTGAATTCCAGCAAGGTCAAGAGCACAAATCCCACCCAGCCCCAGCTCTGACTCCCGCTGCACCCTCCGAGGCAGCTGTGCAGGAGGGCCCTGGATCCCGGACACGCTCGATGCCCCAGGTGGGCCTGGAGGACCAACTAAGTGACCGGTGAGGGGCCGACCCTAGGGTCTTTCTCTGAAGGAAGGGGAGGCAGAGCAGGGCTACAAACTGCAGACCCCAATGCCTCCCGCCGGCTGCTACTCCCCTGGGGCGCCAAGGCAGACCTGGGCTCACGGCCCAGATGTGGCTCATGCTCCTTCTTCACCTCTCGAGGGCGGAGGCTCCTCTGGGCTGCCCGCTCCTCCCCCAGGAGCCTCCTAGGGGGCTCACACCAACCAGTCCTACCCTTCCCCACTCCTCTGCCACCAGGACACAGCCCAAGCTCCGGTCACCTGCACGCTTAGGAGGGCCCTGCGCGGACAGCCCCGCCCCCCCGCAAGCGGGTGGCTCGCCATAGACTCATGTGGATTTTCCCTATACCCTTTGCTTTTTTTTCCCCCAGGATTTAGGAGTAGTCTCAGGATGGAAAATGCAAGATTCTGAAGTCATGGCCCTTCCTGCTTTTTAGACAGCTCTAAAGTTGGTGAGGGCATTAGTTGAGGTATTTGAGAAGAACAGGGAACACAAAACAGCTCTGAAGTACTGGCGAGAGGTAGAAGGTTGGCCAATAGTTCAAAAGACCCCAGGACCTTTGCATAATCCTGGGGTGAGCGGGAAGGAAAGTTCCAATCATGACCAAAACAAGTTCCCAGCAACTCAGTGAGAGGAGCAGGGTACAGGGGTGGTGTTATGCAAGTATAAATATAATGAAGAAATGCGATATTTATTACCTGCCTAAAGTGGCCCAAACTACTTACCATGCTATCCACATTGCTTCCTATGGGCTTAAGGGAAATGTAACCCATCTTAAGATTTGCTTAAGCCAAGTGCAATAGAGAAAGGAAAGAAATCTGCTGCCAAGCTGTCAAACGGGGCATTTTTAAACCCAAAAGAAAGGGCCAAGGACTGTCCACGGACTTGGATTGTTTTCAGCCACTGCTTTCTGAGTTCACATTGATGGTGGTATTTCATGAAAGTGCAGAGACCTGTCTGGGTAGCCTCCACAGGCCATGCGCGCATTTCAGCCATATTGTAAACAGCAGGCTCAGCCCAGAGCCGGGACACAGTAAGGTTCTTTCTGTAAGTGGCCGCTCACTTGAAGGATTATTCCTTTTTTTTTTTTTTTTTTTTTTTTTGTAGTACTGGGGATGGAACCCAGGGACATTCTACCTCCGAGCTACACCTGCAGACCTTTTATATTTTATTTAGAAACAGGGTCTCACTAAGTTGCTGAGAGCCTCACTAAGTTGCTGAGGCTGGCTTCGAACCTGGGATCCTCCTCTCTCAGCCTCCAAAGTACTGGGATTACACGTGTGCACTACCATGCCTGGGGAAGGATTATTCTTTTCCTTATTGTTTTTTAAACTTCCTCCTTTCATATTGCAAATATCCAACTAGCTGCCTAAACATTGCTTTGCTCGTGTATCTTCCCTGGCTAGATGTTGCAGTGGTCCCTCTGGGCAACTGGGTCGGACAACACACACACACACACACACACACACACACACACACACACACACACACATCAAGCACTGCCGGCCCACTCTCATCCACAGAGAAGGAACTGAAAGCGAGACAGGCATCTTGGCTGCTGCTACCCAGAGCCGGGCTCGGGACCACCGGCACATACGAGTCTGCCCTGGATGCCTTGCCCGTCTTCCTGGGCAGCTAAGACAGACAGAACGTAAAGTCAGATGGTGATGAATGTCCAGGGTCCTGCGTCCAGGCTAGACATCCATTGCATAGGCCTAGGGGAGGGGAGCCCTAGGGAAACACCAGTCCCAGAAATAAGACGAGGCACAGGTGAAGTCGGGGTGAGTAATGAGGTTCCGGAGAGAGGAGAGTAGCTGAACGGTGGCTCACCACCACAGGAAAGACCTGGAAGAAGGCAGCCGAGAGCAGCGGCAGTAGTCACGCTAGGGTGGCGATGGCCAAGGCCCCCGGCCGTGCGTGGCTCCCCTGCAGCTCCTGGCCCCGTGGGCCACCTTCCGTGACCCCCTCGCTCCTCCTGCACCCCGTCCTCTCCTCTGGCCACGCTTGGCCAGCTTGCTTGGAGGCCCACCCCTCCCTGACCACCGCACCTCACACTCTGCCCTCTGTGCCCTACTCTCCACCTCTCCCCTCCGTTGTCCACTCTCCCCAGCCGGCCCGGCTCCAGCTCCTGCTCCCAGCAGGCAGAGTGCCGGTGCCCGGTCCACTCGGGCCCGCCGTCCCGGGCACGCCCTGAGCTCAATCTCCTCCAAAGCAAACTGTGTTCCGTTTCCTACCCTGCCGCCATGCTTGCAGCCCTGCCTGAGGAACTGTCAACTGGCTGTTCCAAGTCGCAGCCCCTGGGGGAGGGGGGCAGGAGGGGAGGAGTTTGAAGAGTGTGTTTGTTGACGCATGTAAGAAACACACAGAAAACTGCCCTCGTTATCAGCACAAGGAATTGGCACAGAACAGACGCAGCCATGCAAGACGCACTCAGATCAAGAAACAAAACAAAACCAGCCCCGGTGCCCCTTGCAGCCACTCCACAGGGGCAACTGCTATTCTCATACAGGCTGTCTGTTTTCGAGAGGTGCAGGAATGGAGGCCCGCGGACACCGGGTGTAATGTGGGTGGCTCTTGCTTGCTGCTGTATAGTATTCCAGTATTGGTACAGTTCGGCCTCTCCTGGCCAGGCTGGTGAGCAGCGCCGTAGCCTCCTGCAGGGCTCATGGTGAACGCTGCATTGTGAACCCTGGAGATTGACTCCACCAGGCCGCATGGCCGTGCCTGCCGCGCGTTCACGGAGCGCGCAGACAGCTGCGCTGAGCCCTGCCGCTGCTCTTCTGAGCGCCTGCCCACACCTGCTCCCTCCAGCCTGGCCCGAGCACTCCAGTGACCCTTGGAGCTGTCCACACCCCCCGCTCCCTCTCTGAGCAGCACTTAGAGCTGTCCTAACTGTGCCAGTTTTTGTTTACGACGCCGCTCCCAATGGGCTGGCGGGTCCTGCTTACCCAACAGTCTCTGTCCTCACACCTTCTCGGAACCCAGGTCCCTGGCCTTCTTCGGCTCCCTAGCTCCTGTCTGGACTCTCACCCACCACTGTCCTCTCCTGCCAGCCAGCACCGGCCACCCTGCCCCGCCGCTCTCCTCCATGGCAGGGGCCTCTAGCACGCCTGCCGGGGCCTCTCTCTGCTCAAGAACCCTGGCGCCCATCACGAAGTCTCCATGCCCAAATCCGCCAGCGTCTTGTGGCAGGTGGCTGAGTTCTCGTAGGGCACCCAGCTTTCCAACGGCACCCCCAAGCTGGCCTAGACTAGACGCACACAGCGTGGCGCTGCTCTAGCATTCCTGCGGCCCTGCCCTGCCTGCATTGGGCCTTGGTCGGAGCCTCCCGGTTACCTGAAGTCCCCCCGTCTTGGAGACGGCTTTAGGCAGGGGGTAGCCTCGTTTTACTTGGAGTCATCAGACTCCAGAGACAGCCCGGCATGAACTTCTAGCTCACCTCAGCACTACGTCCCTGTGGGAACAGTCAGTCCCCTGATGACAATCGTGCCTCCCGATGCTGGTTCTTAAACTCTGCTCAACAATCTCGATGTTAGCAGACAGTGTCAGGGGCTTGGTACCGGAGCCCTATGAGACACGTGCCATTCTTGTCATGCCATAGAGGAGGACACAGGCTCAGAGAGGGGGAGTCGCCTGCCCACTGCCACACAGCTAGCAAGTGCCACAGTCAAAAGCCAAATCCAGTTGTGCGACGCAACGGCCAGTCCCCCCGCCCCCTGCCCGCCCCGGCTCAGCCGCCCTGCCCCTCCTCTCCGGGCCTCAGCAGGTATTTATTCCCTACAAATCAGTTCCGGGGCTCCCGGTCAGAATTAATTAATCTCTCTGCTGTGCTCTTTATCTGAACTTTTATTATGGCAATTATAGCAGCCTGACTTTTATTATAATCATTATTTACATGTCTGCCTCTCCAACTGGGGTGGAAGCTCATTAAGGGCGGAATCCTGTCAGTTCTGAACCTCGAGCCTCTGGCAGGTAGGTACCAAGCACAACACGATAACAACAACGGCAAGACGGCGACGAAGGCTCCAGCCCCAGACTCCAGCGGCGCTGGGCTTGGTCAGCCACCGAGGCTGCGGGGCCGTACCAGGAAGGGGCAGGCTGCCCTTGGCTGTGGACGTGCAACCAAGTTCCAAGGTCGCTGGAGGCCGGACCTTACACTCCTGGGGTGACGGTGTCTCTGGGGGTGTCTTGGGCTATCTCAACCACCATCTACTGTCTTTTCAAACTGGGGCTCTGTTCCTCCCACCCCTCCCGCCCCCTTTCTCTATCTCTTCTGTCCTTTCTTTTTCTTTCGCTTAATTGGCTGAAATACAGAACCAAAATACATTTTCTATTACTTGTTGTACCAATTGCATTTTTTTTAATCTGTTCCCGGCTCTAAAAAGTATATGAGTGGGATGTTTTCTACTTTACCTCTGTCTTGCTCAAAACACATGGAGAAATCTGATTTCTGTTTCTTTAAGGGACCCTCCGGTCATCTCTTCTGTCGATTACTGATTATAGGCAGGGAGAAAAGAGCTCTGCTCGCCCTCCTCACTGCCCCCAAGGTGGGGTGCGACATCTGAGCCTCTGTCATGGGGACCAGCCTGCGACAAAGGCCCCGGGAGCAGAAGCCACAACATTCTGCATCTTCTGATACAAAATCAAGAACAGGGGCCGCCCTGGATGTGAGCACCTCGGACCCTGGCAGAAGGGGCTGCACCCACAGGACCATCACGAGGGGCCTGTTGTGCAGGGAAGGCGGGTCGGAAGCTGAGGTGCGGCCCTCAGAAGGCCTAGGGGAAGTCTCTGACTGCAGCTGCCAGTGGCACAGGTCATCACGCTACCACCCCTGCGTGGCCTGACATAGGCCAGGCCCATGAGCACCGAGCACCGAGCACCTGCATCACCAGGCCTGGCTCCAGCTCTGCAGGGGAACCAGCTCATGCATCCTCATATGTGAGCGCTCTCACAACTGTCAGCCACAGTTCCAGAAAAGGAAACCGAGGCTGGCTCAGAGAGACAAGGTAGCTTGCCCGTGGTGACACGGCTGCTCAGCTGGAGGAGGGGGGCAGCCTGAAGGGTGTTCTGCCTTGCTTGTTAAATGCTCCGGGGCAGAGAGCCCTGGGCCCAGAGTGGGCTGCGACCCCCCGCACCACTGCACAGCCTGTCACTGCTCCCTGCGAGACGGGCTCGTGGGGCCTCTGGGTGAGTTCTTTTTCATATTTTGGGATCATGGAACCCTGAGGAAATCTGGTGGAAGCTCTCCCAAGGAAAATACGAATTGCACATCTTTGCAGAAATGTACACACAATGCAAGGGACCCCCCAGAACCCTGGAAGCCACCCACTGCCTACCCAGGAAGAGCAACAGAGCAACTGGAAGGAGAATTCCCGTCACGGCCTTGACCGCGCCTGCCTCTGTCAAGCACTCCAACTGAACGGCAGTCATCAAGGGTACCACAGTGACAGGTGCTGGTGAGGATGGAGGGAACCAGGAACTCTTACACACCGTTGGCGGGAGTATAAATTAGTACAGCCGCTATGGAGATTGGTACGGAGGGCCCTCAAAAGAGCGCCGATGGAACCACCATATGACCCAGCTATCCCCCCCTCGGTATCTTTCCAAAGGAACTGAAGCTAGAATGCCACAGTGGTACGTGCACACCCGTGTTTACAGCCGCACGGTTCACAAGAGCCGAACTGTGGAACCCAGCCAGGTGCCCATCCTCGGGTGAAGGGATAATGACGCTGGTGCATACACACAATGGAATTGTACTCATCCCAAAGGGGAACAAAATCATGTCACTTGCAGGGAAAACGGCCACATCTAGAGAAGCGAACGCTAGGTGAGATCGGCCAGTCTTGGAAAGTCAAGGGTCATGTGTTTTCTCTCCTACGTGGAAACTAGAACAAGAATGGGGAGCAAAAGGGACTTCGGTCAAATGAGGAGAGAAAATGGTAGAATGGTGGAAGGGTTTGGGGGAGGGCAGTGGGAGAGGAAAAGCAAAGATGGAGGAAGGAAAGAGTTGAAAGAAGGGCACGTCCATGCAAAGTTCCCTACCGAGCTCGCTCAGGCACGTCCATGCAAAGTTTCCCTACCGAGCTCGCTCATGAGTTAGGGAAGGGGGAAGGGCAGGCAGGGGACGGGTGTTGGAAGAGAAATCCACTCAGTGATGTGGGCATGGATGTTTTATCACTTTGAATCGCATTATGATGTGTAATTACATTGTACCAATGGAAGTACAAAAGGTAAAATAGAATAAAAACACTGAACGAAGGAAAAAAGTGACCTGGGCCGGCTCTGAAACCAACTCCGTGACGCCAGATAGATACGCCGCATGTCGTGCCTCAGCTTCCCCTTTGGGAAAGCGGGCTTCATGACGGCACCTGCTTCATAAAACTTTATGTAAGTGGACTGAAACACACACACACACACACACACACACACACACACACACACACGCAGAAAGCTTAGGATGGTGCCTGGCACCCAGCATGGACTTAACGGACACCAGGTGTTGCTGTTATAATTTTCTGCAGTCCTTCCTCGCCCTCTCCCCTCCAGGGTCACTGTCCTTGGGCACCAGCTATGGCCTCCTTCCGGGTCAGTCTGGGGAGGAGGAAGGGACAAGAGAGTTCTAGGGTAGGACCAAAACGGGAACCACTCACTGAGCACACACTAAGGCAGGCCGGGCAGAGGACGTGGAGCAGGAAGGGTTAAAAGAGGCCATCCGTATAAAGAACAGACACAGAGGGAAGGTTAATAAGATATAAAGTAACACTGACCAGGCGAAGACTATGGAAATCCAAATAGCACTTCAGCCCTGGGTAGGCCTCCTTGTGAGGACAAACTGTGCAAACAGGGGTGGGGGAGGGGCAGATAAGCGGCCTCAGGAGATAAGAAACCCAGTTCTGACCAATGGTGAAGGAACAGATGGAGAACCTCAATAAGGGATAGCAGCTCACCTCCCAAGAACTTCAACCCTTGCTGTCTTGCAGTGACCCCGCCCCACTGTGAAGGGGAGCTGATTTTGTCTTCTGCCTTCCCGTAACTTAAAACAAACCTTCATATTTCTATACCCTTCATTAGTGCTTGGATTCTATTCACCAAAATCCACTAGACAAGAACCCAATGAGAGCAGACACCCCATATCCATGCTAAGGCCCAGGCGCCCTGTACTCATCTTAGAAAACCCCCGGGGGAGAAATGCAGGAAGCCCTCTGTATCTGCGGCTTCTGCATCCCTGGATGCAGCCAGAGGCTGATTAAAAAATACTTGGAAAAAATAAACTGCATCTGTATTCAACATGTACAGACTTTTTTTCCCCTTTCTATTATTCTTTAAACAATACAGGATAACAACTATTTACATAGCATTTACATTATATTAGTATTATGAGTAATCTGAGATGATTTAAGGTATTCAGGAGCACCCAGAGAGTGACAGACAAATACTCGGCCATTTTACTAAGGGCCTTGAGCATCTTGGATTCTGGTATCCTTGGAGGCTCCTGGGACCCGTGCCCTTCGGATGCCCAGCGGGGACTGTGCACTGTCCCATTTCGCGGATGAGGAATCTCAGCTCATAGGAAGTGAGGGAACTTGCGCTGACCCACAGCGGCGTGGCAGAGCTGAGACTCGGGCCAAGGTCTGCCTGACTCGGAAGCCAGGCTTTGGTCGCTGCTCCAGCCTCCCTCCGTCATTGGGAAGCTGCAGGTCAGAGTCACCAGCAAGCAAGAGGGCCCAGAGAAGGGTCTTGCTGTGCGGCAGGATACTACCCAGCCTCCTGGTATCGGAGCCCATCGCACGAGCTGATGGCACAGAATCCCTCGGGAGGCACCTGGAGCCAGCCTGCATCACCGTCATGACCATGAAGATAGCTCCTCCCCAGTTAGGAGGCAGGCAGCCATGAACGCTTACGGAGCTCAGGGTGGCCCGAATCCCAGGCTGTGACCCAGAGTCAAAGTTCCCAAGAGAAGGGAGCGGCGAGGCCCAGATCATCCCCACCACTGCCCGGGTGCTGCCAGGAAGAGGACAGGAAGCTCTGGGGCCAGCAGACGTCCCCACTGCAGCCCAGCAGGATAGGGCTGCAATGTGACCCTGTAAGCCACCAAGACCCGTCCTACCCGTCCCGGCACCTCCTCTGCACGTGCAAAGACCAGGAGGAAGGTGCCCTCCGCCGCAACCCTGTAAAGGGGGCCTGGGCGCTGCAGGTGAGCTGCCCAGATGCGCAGCTGGCATTGCGGGGCGCAGGCAGGAGGACAGAGGGCAGAGAGGGGTGAAGGCCGGCGCTTTGCCGATTATGTCCTGCTCCCTCGGCACCACGCTCGGGCACTTCAGTGGGTGTCGAGAACACAGGTCTGTCGAAGCTTCCCCTGACGTGCACAAGGCAGAGAAAAAATAATTCGATTAGGGAAAGGGGACAAGAAAGACACGGGGATGGAGGTGACCTGGTTTTGCAGCTGGCTCAGCAAAGCAGAAGCAGATGGCTCTGGCCCAGCTCCTGGAGTCAGAGCACCAGGAGGGGACTGGATTCTGTGGGCCCTGGGTGGAGTCGGGAGAGAGGAGAGAGAGAGGAGTTTGAGGTCAGTCATCAGCGGTGTGACAGTCACCGGAGCCCTCTTCAAGCTGGAAGCAGAGCGGGCAGAGATGTAGAAGGCTCCCTCAGCTTCTGCAGGAGGAGGAGGAGCCAGAGCAGAAGTCTGGGAGAGAGCCAGGGCCTCCAAGCCCCAGTCTGAGGGGACACAGCCCCGTCCCCGGGGAGCCCCGGTCTGAGGGGACACAGCCCTGTCCTCGGGAAGCCCCAGTCTGAAATCATGAGTCAAAGTAACTAGTTTCCCCAAAGAGTGGATTATATACGTGCTCTCCTGAGGTCACGTGACCGCGTATGTGTTCAGGACTTAACAGAATGACTTCAGGTAAGTGGACAGATGTGTCCTCAGCTGGCTGAGTAGGAAAATGGAGAGCATGGGAGTGTTGAGGGTGGAGGGCTGGGCCTCTGGTGGAGACGCAGGAAGGGCCCGGGACATGGGGGGGGGGGAGTCTGTCTGTCTGGGAACCACCAGGAGGCGGAGCTGGGGACATGGAAGCCAGCACCGCAGAGCCCCAGGGAAGCCAGCCTGGAGGGCTGTGGCCAGGCTGCAGCCCTCACGCAGGATCCAGAGCCCAGGAGAACACCTGCCTCGTGCGGGCAGCTTCAGATCTCCAGGTCAGGTTGGGCGGTGCCTCCAAGGCCTTTAACCTCCCGTCCTGTGCCCCAGGGAAAGAACCCCCTTGTAAATCATGCAGTCATCACCACTATGGTTCTGAAGAGCCACTTACTGATTGCTTGCATGTGTCAATCACGCTTCTTGGGGTGCCCCCATCACACTATCTTAAGCCTCCTGGTACTCTGAGGCAGGCGTAGGTATCCTTCCATATCTGTGGGAGATCGCCAACGCCCAAGGACACTTAACATCCCGAACACAGGGTGCCCTTGGATTTGCATATCACCGCCACACTCTGTCCTGTACACTTTAAATCATCTCGAGATTACAATGTAAATGCTACGAAAACCGTTGTTATACTGCATGGTTCAGCGAATTATGACACCCCCTCAAAAAAAACCTGTACATAATCTGTAGAAACACAATTTTTTTTTCCAAATATTTTCCATTTGAGGTTGGTTGACTCTATGGCTATGTCCCCTGCAGATACAGAAAGCTGGCTGTATTACAGGCCAACCGTCCCTTCCCCAAATACTTGGGGCCTGAAATGGATACCAGAGTTTTTCAGATTTGGGAATAACTGCATAGACTTAACCAGCTAGGCATCTCTAATCCCCAAGTCTAAAATATTCCAAAATTCAAAACTCTTGAGTGAGTGTCGGGTCAGACTTCAGATGATTTTTGGATTACATGTACTCAGGCTGTATTATTATTCCTAGTTTCCTACTTCCCAAATTAAAACAAAAATGGAGAAATAGTGTTACATGAAAGGTTATGAAGCGAGTCCATGGCAGAGCTGGAATGTGATCCAGAGGACCTGGTACAGCGGTTGTCTATTCTCTACTTGATTGCTCCCAGGGACTGGGAACTCACTACTTCAAAGGAGGCCAGGGCACCTACCAGCGTCGGAGGAGCACAAAGCGGAGGCTCATTGCCCCTGCGGTGCACGAGCCTGTCTCAGCAGCCGTGAAACACACAACAGTGCGTGGCCCTTGCAAAGCAGCTGTTCAGAAGCATCCCCCGGGCACACCCCCAATCCTGGGGCCACAACCAGGCCCGGCCACGTTCAGACTGTGCCCCACGGCGTCACACCGGGTGTGGCCAGGGCCGGCCCTGAGTATGGGCCCCCAGGAGAAGACAGGGGCCGCCAGCTCCAGCCCCTCCCCCAGGAAGCCTCGAGCCCTGGGGCCCTGGCCTGACACCTACCAGCTTTGTCCCGCACCCTGGGTCCCCAGCCATGCAATGGGGGCAGTTCCTGTCCAGGGAGCTCGCCTGCCCTCCGCACCAGGCCACGAGCCCCACCACAGGGGACAGGAACTTGGCATGACCCTGCTCTCCAGCCCCCAGGCCTTGCCATGGCGACAGAGACACGGGGACACTCCCTAACCCTGACCCTAACCCTTGATGGCAGAGCTGGGAGGACATTAGAGGTTACACTCCCCATTCCCCTGGGGTCCTCTCTTCTGCTCACTCCCATTCTCTGCAGTCCACTTTTCCTCTGTTCCTGCCTGGGGAAGGTGAAGGAGAGACCCTCACCACCTCTCTACGCTGCCTGCGGCTGAAGGCTGGGGGCTGCCTCTTCCGGTTCTCCCTTTGGCTGTCCTGAGAAACAATGCGTCTTCAGCATCATCGGGAGGAAAGCCCTCCTGAGTGGTCCCGGCACTCAGTGCTCTGGGGAAGGGCAGAAGTGAGAGGCTGCCGGGAAAGGGGGGGGGGCAGGAGAAGGGTAGAGCTGGGTGCCTGTCCCCAGGCCCCCGTCTCCACAGCACCCCTTCTCCCTGTCCCCCAGCTCCCACCACCTTCCCCGACAGCTCATTCCAGAGGAGGAGGTCTCCCCACCCCTCAGGATTCTGCACCCCAAAGCAAATTACCATAAACACAATGGGTCCAATTAGACGCAGAGATTGGCCAGCTTAACAGAAATCTGTACATTTGGGGTTCTCCCCCGCCCCCCTTCCTGCACCCACAGGCCACCTGGGGGCTCTGCTCTCATGCCTCACACCCTATCACTCCAGGGCCCCAGGGACAGCTTCCCAATGACAGCTTCCTACTGGTATCTCCCAAGAGACATCTGTCCTACCCCCAATCCCCAAGCTCTGTGTGCCTCTCATAACTTGTGTCTGTCCCAGCGCTTCCCCTGGGACAGTCCTCCCCACCCTTCCCCAGTCTGGGACACACCGGTGACATACGCATCGGGGACGCAGGGAGGGGCAGATGAGCCCCAGGACCAACCTCTCACTCAGCAAGCGGCAGACTCCGGCCTTCCTTCTTCTTCAGACAGGTTTGCGTTAATCGTTATTTTTATCGAGATTGTGCCAGGCGATTGTTTCTCTTAATGCGAGCCTCTGGTGGCATCCCCTGACGTGTTGCCCTGAGGTTCTGTGCCCCCTCATCCCTACCCTGTTCATACCCTGCCCTTGTGGGGGGAGGTTGGGGCTCTATCCAGGGGCCTCCATCTCTAAAGACACAGGAGCCTCCTCACCCCAACTTCTACCCCAGCCCCCAAGCGGCCCCCCGTCCACCTGCCCTCCGCCCTGCGTCCAGGCCAGGCGGCCGAGGGCAGAGGCTGAGGAGCAGCTGTAAGCTGCCAGAATCCAGATCCTTCCTAAGCAGCTGCGAGGTTGCTTTCCTTCTTCGGGGTCACTGACCTCCGTGCTGTCAACACAGCCTCCCAGGAACATTTCCCCAACTTTAATCATCTTGATGTTTCTTCCCCGACAGCCCCTGACAAGGGTTCAGCAGAAGCCAATACTAACTGTGCGGAGAACAGAGGACTAAATAAGGCAGGAAGATGGAAAAAACAGCCACTCTCAGCCGCCCGGAGAGGCTTCCAGGTTCAACTGGCTCCTTCAATAAAAGTCTCTCCAGCACGCCCTCGGTGCTCGGTGCAATGGCAGGAGCTGCGGCGGATCCAGCAGAGAACAGAAAAGCGAGCGAGCCTGCGTGTCAAAGCAGGAGGCACAGACCTGCGACGGCGGCCACACCACCCCGTCCACAGCCCTTCTCGCCTGTTGATGTATCTTTGTGTTTTGAGCCAAGAGTAACTGGAGAGCTGAACTTCTACGTAGAGGAGCGCTTGATGGGCCTGGGAGGCTGGGGGCCGAGGTCCGTGTCACCGACTGTGAGTGACTACTGACCCGGAGGGGACAGTCCTGCACTGCCGCTCCTGCACCTTCTGCATCACTCTGGCTGCGAGGTCCCAGGAGAGGGCAGGTGCTGCAGGCCTGAGCATTGACAGCCATGGAAGAGCGCCTGCAGGGAGCCAGGGCCACAGAGCTGGCATGGCCTCGGGCGGGGGGGGACACAGGTGTGAGAGGTCAGAGGCTGGGTGACCCAGGCTCTCCTGCCGGCTCTACCACCGACCTGCTGCGTGAGCCTGGGGAAGCCTCCTGGGTACTGTGCCTCAGTACCCTCATCCGGCATGGGAAAATACGACTACACACCTGGTCCTGTCACTACAAATACAACGTCGGGAACAGGTCAGCACTCGGTAATCGATGACAGCTGTGAACTTGCTGGGTGACCCTGGGCCTGCCTGTCCCACCTCTGCGTTTCGGGCAGGGGGGCATTGTCTGCAACATGCGTCAGTCAGACCTGCACCCCCTTCTGGCTCCTGCCTTGGTGAAGCGTCAGAGACTCAGGTCCGCCCTCCTCCCTGTCCTCCGCATGGGTGTGGGGCCTGCGCAGGGCACTGAGCAGGGGTGGAGGAGGGGAGGAGCCAGAGAGCTTCTGGATCTTTCCCTGGTGGATCTGCTGGGACTGATTGGCAGCACAGGGAAGGAAGATATGGCCCTGAGGGACCGCCAGCTGCCTCTGAACAGTATCATCGGGAGCAGAAAACATACGGGTGTCTTATTATGAAAGCGGATCGTGGAGGGGAGCAGCGGGGCCTTCTGCAGCCCACCTGTCTCCTCTCCTGAGCAGGGCAGCTAGCTCACTAGCAGGCAGTCCTGAAGACCCAGGCCCCAGGCCCCCAGGAGCCGGAGGGGCAGAGCAGTGCTCCACGGTACCTGCGGCGGCAAACCTCTGTGACGGACGAGGAGAGTGGCCGAGTAATCCTGCCCCAGCTCTCTCGGGGCCACAAGGGTCCTGTGTGAGGCTGCAGGCGGCCACTGGGGGGGCAGGATTCTCCCAAGGAAAGGACAGGGGCTGGTGAGCCTACACCTCACTCTGCCCAGCAGGTTGCTCTGCACCCAGAATGGCGCTCCGTCCTGGGTGGGGGGGCTAGCTCTGCCCCGGGTCCCACAGTGTGGGCACAGCCATTAGACTGCTCTGCACCCAGAATGGCACTCCGTCCTGGGTGGGGGGGCTAGCTCTGCCCTGGGTCCCACAGTGTGGGCACAGCCATTAGACCACACCCCTCTCGGGATTCACTGGCTGTGGTCCAGCCTCCAATCTCTACATAACGCATCAGCCCATGCACAGTCTGCCTCTCCAAATACCCTCCCCCCCCTCACCACCACCACCATGGGGGGGCAGCACACCTGGCCACACATGACGCATCTAGCCCTGGCGCTTCCCCTGAGCACCTGTCTGTGGCAGAGGCGAGGAGGAGTGGACACGCCTGTCCCCGGAGCCCCAGCTGCCAGGCAGGATGCGCCCGGGCTCAGCTGCGAGCGGCCCGAGGCCTGTGTTCTCCACCGCCCCAGGTGTCTAGGGGCGGCAGGGCCTCTGGTGGGCGTTTCTGAGCTCCGGGATGGAATGAGGTGGGGGTGCAAGGAAGTGCTGCAGGCAGACACTGGGGCGCTGGCGACGCTGGGGAGACACCCCAGGAGACGGCTCTGGACACGCAGAGCGAAGATGACACAGAATGCTTGGGGTGCGGGGCAGAGCCCAGAGGGGCACTGAGCTCAGGGGCAAGGCCTCGGTGACAGGTGACAGGTGACAGGTGACAGATGTTTTCAGTCGCTGGGAAACATGGTTCTGCTGAGACAGGAGCAGGAGACTCAGCCAGGGAAGCCGCCCGCCCCCGTCCCCCAGCGCCCTGCCCCGGAGACGCACGCCCAACAGCGGGCTTCCAGGCCATGGAGAGGTTCTCGTTATGTTGTTCAACCACATCATCACACACGCCAGCAGCAGCACGCAGGTAGACACCCAGAGGAAACCCAGGGAGGTGTGCCCACACTTAGAGACCGGCAAAGATGCACACACGTGCAAACACAGAGCACAGGCAGGTGTGCAGCACCACGCACCGTGTGTGTCTCTGCGCTCCCCGACACCGGCAGAGACTCCGCCACACAAGACTCAGGGGGGCCCAAGTCCAAGGACTTGGTCATTGAAAAAACCTCTCTCTCTCTCTCTCTCTCTCTCTCTCTGTCTCCCTCTCTCTGTTTCTCTCTCCAGGTGAGCTGCAGCTTCAGGCTGGATGCTGCTTGCAGGGGTTTTCCTGTCAGTAAATCCTAACAGGCGAAGGAGGCAGGGAGGACAGTGCAGGAGGTGCCCACTGTCTGTGAGGAGCTGCCAGGTCCCCGGGGTGATCGCCTTTCCAGGGTGCGTAGACAGCGAGCTTTGCAATTAGAAACCTATGTCCTGAGAGTTGACAGCCGCAGCAGGGGGTCATTAGGGATGCAGCCAGGCAGCCCTGGGTGAGGAGAAGGAGGGAGAATGAGGCGGAGGAGATGGAAGAATAAACTGGAGCTGGTGGGAAGACAGGGCGGTGCTGACGTGGCGAGGTAGTGACATCAGGGAGACCTGCAGAGTGATCTGGAAAACATCTGCAGAGTGCTGGCCGGAGGCCTTCACCAGCAGAGGCTTCCGCAGTCTGCGCCCCCAGGGAGACAGGAAGATAAGTGCCACCTAGGCCACCAGCAGGGACTCTGCACCTTTGGCCTCTGAGCTGGGCTGGGTGGAGACAAGATGTTCAAAGACCTTCTCCCACCCTCGGATCTGCGAAGGACCAGGGCCCTGATCCCCCATCCTCTGGTCCTGCCATATACATGCATCCCCTCTGATCTGACAAGGACCAGGGTCCTGATCCCCCATCCCCTGGTCCTGCCACATACATGAATCCCCTCTGATCTGCGAAGGACCAGGGTCCTGATTCCCCGGCCCCTGTCCTGCCATATACATGGGTCCTCTGCAGCATGGGCAGCAAACCATCTCCGAAGGGCGTGGCTGGGTCTGAGTGGCTCCTGGAGCCCTTTCCAGCTCCAGAAACCATCATACCTAACTGACCTTGAATGACAGACCTTCCGACACAAGCAGACACATCACTAAGGCCTCTTCTCAGTCCCAGCTTACTCCACCCCTGCCTCAGCAGCAGAGTCTGGAGGACCATCCTCTCTCTTTCTGGCCTCTACTTAACACTAGCCCTGTGCGTCCTTTCTGGAAGAGGCCCGGGCCACATGATCATGACACATACACAGTCATGTGTGCATCCGTCTCATTGCAACAGAGACCACACCAGCTAGGCTGTTGGCAGTGGAGTCACCTTCTTGGCCGACACTGCAGTCCCGGTTCACCTGCACCCAGGTGTCTTGCACATCTGTGTCCTCCCTGCTGGGCTCTGGCTTCTGCCTCCCGTCACCCTCTCCTCTTTCCCACCTCCCGCTCATCTAGGGAAACAGCTGTGGGGAAACACACCTGTGATTTTTCACCGTGTTTATAAATCTCTTCAGCTCGACACAGTGCTTTTTCTCAGCTCGAAGTCTAGCTGGAATGTTGGTGTTTTTGTAGAGAAAAAAAATCAAAGGGAAGGGATTATAATTATGGGTCAAGTCCCAGGCGGGAAGCAGCTGCAGGCGATGGGGGCTTCCCTTGCTTGGGCATCTTTTGTATCAGCAAAGAGCGAGGCTTCCAAGCAGCACGTTGAAAAGGAATGCGACCTGGGTCTTGGCCTCCCCTCGCGTTCTCTATTCTCTGCCCTCATGACATGCAGGCTCCCGTGGAGAGTTTCCTGGCCCTGCCCTTGGCGTGGCCAGTGCCTGCAGCCGGGTCCTAAACGCTCGGTTCATAAGCCACAGAGGGGTGTGGGCCTCGAAGGCCCCCCTTTCCTCCTCACATCCTGGGGAGCACTTTGCTGGCCTCCAACTGCCGTGGACAACGCCCCCTCCCTCCCCAACCACTGCCACGGGGAATGCCCACCATCCAGAGCCTTCCACACAAGGGCACAATCAGCCAGCGATTATCTGAGTGTGGAAGGGAGGGACTATCCAACCTGCCCAGCTGCGAGAAAGAAAAAAGGAAAGGGGTGAGGGGCGTGCGGAGTGCAGGGACACAGAAGTCCCAGGCCCCGGCTCAAACCCTCCTCCCCAAGAGCACAGGACATCCCAGTCCACACACACGCTACAAGGATCTCCTCTCCCCCGGGAACGCCAGGCCCCGGGGTCCACCCGAGGCTGAGCCACTTCGGCTTGTTCTGTTTGGTTCCTGTTTTTTATTTTGTGTTTTTTTAATTAAGCACAACTTTCAATGTCAACCTGATGACGCTGTGATAAAAGCCAGCCTTTGTTCCCATGCCCAGGTCTGGGTTCCTGCAGCGGGCATTTCCCAGTGCATTTGAGTCAACAGCTGTGCGTAGGCTGTGCGCCACTGCAGGGCCCTGGGTTGGCACCCGAGTGGCCGCACGCCCACCCTTGCCACCAAGAACTGTGAGCCCAGGCTTCCTCATCCCCCGACTCGGAACACCTTTGCTCTGGTGTCTGTGGCAGAAGGAAGGAAAGTAACTGGTCCAAGCACCCATCCACGCAGAGCAGCTGCCGCCCTCCCTACCTGCCACAATACAAGCCAGCTGTTTTAAAGGCCCCCTCCTCTATCCCGGCAGAACTGAGGGCAGCCTGTAGAAGTGGTCTGCATGGTGCAGAAGCAGGACTGGCCAAGCAGAGCAAGTCCCAACCCCGTGACCAGCTCCGCGCCTCCCCTCTTGGACCTCCAAGTGTGCATCTTCAGAATGAAGGGACAGAGCAAGTGGGTGACAGACAGGGCCCTCTGAGCAGGGCAGGCTAATGTCAACTGGACAAATGCTGCCAGTAGGGGCAGGGTGGGGTCGTGGTTAGAAGCCCAGTGTCCTGAATTCCAGTCCTGGTCTTCCATTTGCTAGCAGATGACCCAGGGAAGTTGCTTTTCACCTGTGAACCAGAGCCTCCGCATTGTAAATCAGGGCTAATGAGAGTACTTACCGCATGGATTTGTTGTGAGGTCCAATGAACCAATTCATGCAAAGTGCTTGGCATAGTACCCTGTGCATAAGAAGCACTTCATAAATGGTATGACTGTTTTCCCCTTTGGGAAACTGATCAGATAGCAAGAAACCTACTGCTGAAGAACTGTGCAGTGACAGAGCCCTTGGGAGTTTGGGGAGCAGTGCTTGTGGAGGGGTCCCTGACACAGGATGATGGTGGCGTATTTATGTAGGATGCTAGAGTTCACAAGACCACTCCCAGAGCATGTCAACGCGTTACTGCCGGGACACACTGGGGTGGGCCAAGGAAGAGGAAGGGGGTGGGGGAGGTCAGGAAGTTGGGGCAAAGAGAACAAATGCACCTACTCTTCACCGGTGTTACTGTCCAGCTGGTGTGAATCCAAACCTCAGCTCCCACACTGTATTAGTTAGCTCTGTGTTGCTGTGACACAGTTCCTGACAAAAACAACTTAGAGGAGGAAAGTGCATTTGGCTCAAGGTTTCTGAGTTTCAGCCCATGGTGGGCTAATTCCAAGGCAGAATCATCATGCTGGAAGGGCAGGGCAGAGGAATGCTGCTCAAAGTAGTGAGGGGCGGAGAAAGAGAAACTAGGAAGTGGCCGGGGACAGAGAGAGCCCCCGAATCCACTCCTCTGTCCACGCCCCACATGCCGGCAGTTACCGCCCAGTACATTCATTCAGATTATTAGTCCACCCATCAGATTAGAGCCCTGATTCCTTTATTACACCTCTGAATATTTCTGCATGGCCAATGCGTGAGCTTTTCTGGGGGAACGTTCGACATCTGAACCAAAAATACACGCCTGGTGACCTTGAGTCACTTAGTGAGGACTCGCAGCTGAGACCCGGTGACGTGCACGTGGTCCCAGAACCTGCTCTGAGAATCCTGCAGACAGGT
Organism: Graphiurus murinus; assembly: GCA_004027655.1. Classification (NCBI taxonomy): domain Eukaryota; kingdom Metazoa; phylum Chordata; class Mammalia; order Rodentia; family Gliridae; genus Graphiurus; species Graphiurus murinus. Next base: position 34,213 of record PVLC010001083.1, on the reverse strand, counting down.
CCGCTATCCTCTGTGGCAGGCACCGGGTGTCTCCCGTTCTGAAATGTGGAAACTGAGGCCCGGGGAGGTGAAGTCGCAGGCCGAGAATCAAGGAGTGAGTGGCACGGTCAGAGTTTGAGCTCAAGCCACCTGACTGCCAAACCTGGCCGGACCTTCTAGGACACTCTGTGAACCCCTCCCCGCCTTGGGTTTCCTCACGGGACGCATGAGACTCAAGATGGCACCGTCTTCCTAGAGTTACTGAAAGAATTTGAAATAATATTTAGAAGGTACTGGATGAAACAGATATCCAGTAAACTGCAGCTATTCTATTTCCCTGATTTAGGAGCGTACTTCTGTTGTTTAAAAAAAAAAAATGACACTAAATCAAGTCTTGATGGATGTCTCCAGGTGCCCCCAGACTGTGGTGGTGCTCCTGGCTGGTAATGGCTCTTCTAACTGCCCCATTATCTAGCTTTTAGCTTGTTTGCTCCTTCAGAACCACCGCCCACCCTTCACCCGGTCACGGCTGGGGAGGCCGATCAGCGTGGTCCACATCAGGGGGCACCGTGCCTGCAGCCTCCGGCTTGGTCGAGGTCAGTAAGACAGACCAGTAGGAGACCAGAGGCACAGGAGAGAGGGCTTGGGTTTAGTCGTCCATCCCCTGCTCCTTCCCCGTGAGTCTGACGGTGACTCTGAGCAAAGGTGAGGCTCCCACTCAGAAATCTTCCTGATCCTGCTCATGCATTTTCTCTGGGGAAGGGAACTCAGGAACCACCGCTCCCCTCCACCCCTCCAAGTTTAGGGAGGGTAACAGCCTGCAACTGTTACTAGCCCCAGGGTATTAGGTTATCCAACCCAGTGGCTTCCCTACGCCCCGCCCACAATTTTATAAATAGTGCCCTTCGAAGTATGTCCTGTGCTTGCTATCTGGTTTCTAGTAGGATCCTGCTGAAGGTCCCATCAAGTAAGGCTGCCCCTAGATGAAGTCTCAAGCAGCGTTTCACTAAAGCCCGCCAGGCTTTGGGTCCTATTTCTGTTCTAATATTTACTAGCCAAAGGACTTACATAAGAACCTCAGTCTTCTCACCTAAAGTAAAGTTAGCCATAAAAATAGTACCTCGCTCATAGGTTATTTTGATGATCAGTGGACATGGCAAGATTCGGTAAACAATGGCCATCGGCGTTTTGAGCATTCTAGGTAGATGACGAGGATGCATGGCTAGCTTCCCACGAGCTCGGATTTCAGTTCGGAACCCAAGGCTGATGAATTTTTACCCGAAGTCCACACCACTTTCCTGTTACACAAGCCAATAGAATGCATGCTTAAGAGTCAGATGAAATTGGGCCTTTGCTACTTATAAACCACGCATCCAGCAGATTGAGAATTTGGTTCCAGAAGTGGGATATTGGCACAATAGACAGTGAACCTTCTTGTAGGGCCTCTAGGATTCTATGACCAAGCCCAGGGATTAGGGTGGCAGGTAACAAAAGTGGTGCTATTCCGGGCCCCTGGGTACTGTGCCTCGAACTTCTCTGGGGCATTGCTGACACTTCCAGTCATTACAGATTTGTATATTTAAAGACAATTTTTTAGCAGTAAGGTGCCTTGGGAGGAAAAGCTTTTCCTAATTTGCAGAAAGATGTGAGCAGGGCTAGCGGTGGAGCTGTCATGCGCCCTTCGCCCCAGCCTGGTAAACTGGCTGCACCTGTTATGCAACCACAGAGAAGCTGTCAAACCTGCAGCCTCATTTCCTTGGGGTCTCAGCCCATGTGCCTCATTAGGTTATGAAAGGTAAGAAAAGTTTAGGTCACTGGAAAAAATTAGTTACTTCCTATGGCCTTCCGTGCAAAGTAAAGCCCTGCCAGACAAAGACAACGTTTGGGTCAAGCCAGCCCACAGAGAGCCGAGAGAAGAGAATATGGTTTGGCTAAGGGAGTTCACTGCTGCCTCCTGAGGCCTGGAGTTCGTATCTCCTGAGATTCCAGTTATCTGGAGCTTGATGGGGGTAGAAAGCAAGGCTGTTGGGTGTGAGTAGGCAGGTGGGGGAACCGCAGTGGAGCGTAAGATCGGGATTCACAGGAAGCAAGTCTCCACGCAAACATCTGCTACGATGAACTCCCTTCCTGGCAACGTGGACACTCCCTTCTGGTGGGAAGATGGGACTGGGGTGTGGCCAGGAGCCGACAGCAGGTCCAGGCTGCCTCCCTGTCCCAACGCAGGGCCCTGCGGCAGTTCAGACCAATATGGAAGCAGAAGCTATAAAACCAGGAGGGGCGGGAAGAGGAGAACCAGAAAGCCTGTTGCTAAGGGACAGGGCTCAGACTGGCGCCCGGCGCAGCAATATCTTTTGGCTGCAGTTACTGGCACACCGTATCCACTGCGAAGTAAACAGACGGAAAATCTAACGTCTGTGGAGAGTGTTACACTGTCAAGCCTGGCTGCCAATGGCTTTTGGTTGTTCAAACCTGAAGGCAATCCCCAAATGCCCGGCCTCGTCCAACAGGTGGCCCCTGCTGAAGTAGACGGCGTTTCCTAATGTCCACCTCAGAGGGGTCCAGAGAGAATGATGGACAAGGGAACCCTTCCCCCAGACTAGCTAAATAAGGAAAGCACGCACTGCCAGAAGATGCTACAGACGTGGTCCAGCGACTAAGGCAGTGGCTTTCCCATTTTACTGTTTTCCGAATGGGAAGGGTGTCATCTTGCTAAACTGCCAATTCAAATTCAGTAGGCCTGGGGCGGGGCCCAAGAATTGGCATTTCTAGCAAGGGACCATGCTCTGAAGAGCAAAGTTCTCCATAGGAAAGTTCTATTCTGTATCTACTCCCTGTCACCTGTGGAAAGGAAAATTTTTTATACAGGTAGTTGAGCAGACAGAACCACGTGGGACTTGAAAGAGAGTACAATCCCAGGGAAGAAACCACCTCGAAAGAGATGTGTAGCTAAAAACATTAGATAATTTAAATACATAACATAGATTGAAAAAGTCCCCAAACCTGGTTTTCTTTCTTTTTCTCTTTTGTTTGTTTTGTGGTGCTAGCGATCGAACCCAGGAGCATTCTACCTCCGAGCTATACCCCCAGCCCTATTTTATATTCTTTGTTTTGAAACAGGGTCTCACTAAGTTGTGGAGGGCCTCACTGACTAGATGACGCTGGCCACAAACCCGGATCCTCCAGTCTCAGCCTCCCAAGTACTGGAATTACAAACGTGTGCCACCATGCCCGACTTCTTTCCCTTTTTTTTTTTTTATCATAATCATCATCATTATTAATTTTAGCTACTAAAGATTGAACCCAGGAGCATTCTACCACTGAGCTACACCCTAGCCCTTTTTTAATTTTTTTGAGTCAGGGTCAAGTTGTCCAGGCTGGCCTTGAACTTGTGATCTTCTGTCTCACTTTTCCAGTTGCTGGAATTGCAGATATGCCTCACTGTGCTCAGTTCTTTCTCATTTTTATATTTTTTCTTTATAAAAGTAGTATCATCAAAAGATGTTTAGAAGTGGGCGTGGTGGTGCACCTTGTAATCCCAGCATTTGGGAGGCTGAGACCTGAGGATCGGGGTTCTCGGCCAGCCTCAGTTACCTAGTGAGGCCCTCTGCAACTTAGTGAGACCCTGTTTCAAAATAAAGAATAAAAAATAGGGCTGGGGGTGTAGCTCGGAGGTAGAATGCTCCTGAGTTCAATCCCCAGTACGGAAAAAAAAAAAAGATGTTTAGAAAAGGAAAGGAAGAAAAAACACTCATACTAGCCCAGCAACAAGGTTTCTATATATGCATATTCCTTCCAACCAATCTTTATCCATAAGTATCCTTTAGAAAGGAAAGAAGGAAGGAAGAAAGGAAAGAAGGAAGAAAGGAAGGAAGGAAGGAAGAAAGGAAGGAAGGAAGGAAGGAAGCCAGCCGAGTATGTTGGTGCATGTCTATAATCCCAGTACTTGGGAGGCTGAAATAGGAGGATTACCAGGTTGAAGCAGCCTTAACAATCAATTCAGTGAGGCTCTCAGCAACTTAGTGACACCCTGTTTCCAAATAAAAAAAGAAATAGGGCTGGCAGTATAGCTCGGAGGTAGAATGCCTCTGAGTTCAGCACCACAAAAAAAAAAAAAAAAAAAAGGAAGGAAAGAAGAAAGAAAGAAAGAAAGGGAGAGAGAAGAGTCCCTATCATGTACCACGGGGTTTTCTTGACTAGAATAATTCTGCATTGAAGAGCTCTTATCTAATTCTCATTTATCTTAATCAGGAAAAATCCTATATTTAATCATTCCATTAATACATCAATTATTCGAATTAGGAAGAGCGACGTGTTCTTGGATTTGCACTGATGATCCTCCCCTGGTCTTTGGCGCGGGCGCACGCCACTCAGCTCTGTCTCGTCTTTCAGCAAGCCCACATCTCCCCTCTCCTCCGCTCTCTCCCTGTCCCATGGGGTGGAGGAGAGCGTGTTACTCACCTCAGCCATTTCTAGTTTCTAATTAACCCACATCCCTAGGAGAAAGATGCTCAGGGTGGTTCAGCCCAACCCTGCCTCCTGACTATTTAAAGAGATTTGGCTATGGTAAATATCACCCAGTGTAGGCTGAATTATTAAACAAAGCAATTGAGATCAACACAATCAGTTCTTTTATGATCAACAAAACCTACTGGGGCGGGGGAAGGGTAAACAAATATAACTATAGTCAAGGGACTTAACACAGCAATGGAAACTAAGTCACATCAAGCAGAGGCCGAAAGCCTTAAATGAAGGAAGCATTTCACCATTTCATACACTGGACATCTGAGACAGTTGAGGCAGCACCAGCTTTAGGGGACAAGTGAAGGACAGGACATTTAGACACTGTCACCACCAGGAGGGGATTTTCCCCAGTGTGTCCTGCGCAGCAAGGTCAGGTCTAAGAGTCAGCAGGCAACAAATGTCCGACCATTAGGAAGACATGAGCGGCACAGGGCGCTGGTGAGCACGAGCTGGGGCGCTTCGTGAGCTCCCTCCAGTCTGGACCGCACTGCACAGGTGAGTCACGGTGCATGGGATCCGATCTGCATACGTGGTCTCGCAGGTGGGCAAGGCCGGTTTTAGCTCCACAGGTGGGGAAATGCGGTGGAGCTTTCTGCTGGGGACCCGGAGACCGTGCCTGGCTGGGACCCCCGGCTTCGTGCTCCTCACCCACCCTGGGTCTCTGATGTCCTTCTAGCCCTGAATACTGTTGCTCACAGAACCGGAGAGGCCTCTGTCTTCCCTCTGTAGCTTCAGGCCAGCTCTCCTTTCTCAGCCGACCTTCAAGGTCTTTAGAGAAGCGGTCGCCTGGATCTCTTCTTCCCCGCCCACCTGGGTTCCTCACTGACCGAGCCCTCCGTGACCGCCACCTGCGGTTCAGGGCCTCCTTGCTGAGGACACCCTCCTGCTTCTTGCCCCCTGCCCCCTCCTACGAGGGAGGGGATGATCTTTGAGATGTACCACAGCAGAGGAAGGGTCTGTCCAAGAGCAGGCTCATAAATGGACCCGGGATCTGGTTGGCGGATGAGGGCCCCTCCATTCTGGAAACTTCAGCTCAGTGGACTAAGTTCACACACTCCTGAGGACCTTCTCTCCTTGGTGCTCCCCAAAAGCTACCGCCCCGACCTCAGACCCAGGTAGGAGCAAGCCCGAGTCCAAGAGGAATGGCGGCATGGGTGGGGTAGACGGCTGGGAGGATGCACAGATGAACTCCGGGAAGTGAATGGAGATGAAGGTGTGAAGATGGATGAATGGGAAGGTGAAACGGTAGACAGGAGGCATCCTGGAGGACAAAGTGACAGGGAGCAGAGTGGTCGCCCCCAGGGAACAAGGTAGTTGTTTTTATTCTTTTGCTGTTAGTCACGAGCAACCGTGAATTCAAGGTAAAGCAGACCCCACAATGGCTCAGCTCTCCAGGGCAGCACTACTTTGTATTCTGGTTGTCAAGTCATAATCACAAATGAGCTAAAATCACACACACACACACACACACACACACACACACACACACACACACACACACACAATATTTTACAGAGGCGCAAACTGAGGCCCAAGAAGATCAGACGATTGGCCCAAAGTCTCAGACACTGGTTTCAATCTCCCCGTCTTCCTGCTTCTCTCCCTCTCTGAAAAATCATTCTCATCCTGATTTTTAACCTAAATATCTTCCATCTGCTGTTTTTTTTTTAATCTCTGCCACCAGCCAGTTTCTTGGTTTAAAGTCACCTCACAGTAAATCAACCTACAAGCTCAGTGGTTTCCACAGCCAAGGCAGGAGGTAAGGGCGACATTCTGTTTCCAACAAAGCCATTTCCAATGATGTATAATTAATTATGATGCATTTTTTCGAAAGGCCTTTTCCTTGAATGCTGGTGGAAAGTTCTTCCTGACATCTAACACAACTCTGTCTTTCTCTCTACCGTTGATTAAATACTTTCCCCTGGATTCTCTTTTCCTGGAAAATACAAGGCATTGTTGCTGCCAGTTTTAGAAAGGCTTGTATAATTAAAAGCACTCCAAGAACTCAGCTGGGGGGCCTCTCTCCTGCCTGCTCCCCAACACCCCCCCAGGGCAAGCTGTGGAGAAAGCGGGTACTTTAGGCTCCTGCCCACTCACTGCCCCTCCAGGAAGAACCACATGGCAGCAGGTCACTCCTGGTGACAGCCACCACCGGCTGGGCCTGGGGGGAGGGGAGGGGGAGGGGAGGGGGAGGCTGCTCGGGAGATGAGCTCACCCACAGAGGAGAGAGGGCCACTCTCCTCTCTCCGCCGGGCCCCTCCACCTGTGAAACGGAGCTGGCAGGATGCAGGAAACCTTTCACAGGAGTATTGATCACAGAGGGATGGTGGCCACTGACCGCTGCCTAGCCCCATCTGGGAGGGGAGGTCAGAGCAGAGGCGCTCAGAGCCCCTGCTCCAGCTGCAGCCCCAGGGGACAGCCAGAGAAAGCCTTGTTCTGAGCCCCACATCCTGGAATTCACCACTTGTCTTTGACCCAGGCCTGAATCCCAGCTTCTCCCCCCATTCTCTCTAAGGCTTCAGGGGGCTCAGCGGCACAGGAAGCTGGGTTGCAGGGGACAGATGAGCCAGGAGAGGTCTGACCAGAAATCCCTCCGCTGACACCCACCACCTGCACATGTACCTGACCTGTATGTTGTCTCTAAAGCTAGACAGCCTGCCTGCCTGCCTGCCCTCCTTCCTTCCTTCCTCCCCACCCCCCTTGCTTCCTCCCTCTCTCCCTCCCCCTCCCACCCTCTTCTGCGCTCTCTCTCTCTCTCTCTCTCTCTCTCTCTCTCTCTCTCTCTCTCTCTCTCGTACTGGGGATTGAGTTTAGGGATATTCTATCTCCAAACTACACCTCCAGCTCTGTCTATTTTTTTTTATTATTATTATTTTAAAACAGGATCTTCCTAAGTTTCTGAGGGTCTCGCTAAGTCTGGCCTCGAACCCGCAACCCTTCCGTCTCAGCCTCCCAAGTCCGAGGATCACAAGCGTGCATCATTGTGCCCTGCTGTCCCTGCATTTTCTTATCTGCTGCCAATTGCTTCGCTGTGCTAATTTTTTTTTTCCTTTTTGCTGACATCTAAGTCCCTGTCATACTGGGAGCTCCAAAGGAGAGACGGAACAAAGATCAGGATAATTTTAACAACAATGAGAGCCTGAGCATGTACTCTGTTCCATAAACTGTGTCAGGCTTGTTCTGGCTCCCTGGACCCAAGCTGTCAGCCACCCATTCTCCTCACGCTCCACCCGAGCCCCCTGGAAAGGGCCCAGACAGTGGGTTGGTCGGGTCTGGAATCCTAGCCTGGGCCTTGAATGGGGCGACCGGGAGGAGCATGGGCAGCAGGAGGTCTCCCAGAGCCCCTCCCACCCACCCATGGCCCAGGGTTGGTGGCCAGTTTTCCTGTGCCTTTCAGCTACACAAGAGAACCTGAGTGAGAAGGTGTGCGGAGAGGGAGAATCAGGCCTGAAACCCGGCTGCCTTGGGGAGGGTGGAGGGAGGCAAGGCGCAGGCGCCCTTCCTCGGCCGTCCTCACAGACTCCTGGAGCTACACAGGGTTCTGCAGGGCTGTCAGTGTCCTCGGGATGGGAGTCAACACCGCGGGGTACAGGTAGGAGGCACAAGGTCATCCATGCTGACCAGCCATCTCCTCCTTGTTCTTGCTGTTGCCAAAAGATTTCAAATGCAAAGGGCAAACAGGGGAGCCCAAGAGGCTTATTTCAGGAGGTGAAGGCGCAGCTTCAGAGAAGGCCATGGCAACGGTTGCATTCCAGAGAGAGGGTCCGGAAAGGCCCTCTTCCTAGAGTGGATAATGTTGGTGAGAGTCTTCCTCGTGGGGGCCTCCCTCAGCCTGGAGACCCTCCCTCCCTGTGCATTTAGGGAGGTCGCTGTCTCTTCCCATCACAGCTGAGCGCACGGGCGCTGTCCTCCCCGTGTTGGAAACGTCCTCCTGGTGCCCAAGTGAAGCCTTCAGGGCCATGCCCGCCGTGAGCCCTGCCTCCCGACACTGCTGCGCCACTCCTACTGTGGATCCCTAACCACAGCTAGGCGGGGGATGCCCTATTTCCATTGATGAGGGTCCCCAATATTTCCCTCAAGTGTGCCTCCGACCTGGACCTGCTCTTGCCTATCTGGCTATCTAATAGACCCAGAACACTCCCCGCCCGCCCAACACACACACACACACACACACACACACACACACACACACACACACACACACCTGCTGATGATGCTGCCCTGAGCCCTCTCACGAATGAGTGACTTTTTAAAATAAACTCCGGAGCCAAGTCACTCTCTGGAGGACCCCAAATTTGGCCCAAATATAGTTTTAAAGTCTGGAGAGTTTTAAGCTAACTCCATCCCTTGGAAGTTTCTTAGGAGGTCCCACACCCTAATGCCCTGAATCCCTGCCCCCACCTGAGCTTCAGGGCCAAGGTCAGATCCATCTTGAAACCTGAGAAAGGAGGAGGATCCAACTTGGAACGCCCACCTATCACCCACTTATACCTGTGAGAAGGAGGCCGGACTTCTGTGCCAACCCCCTCTTGGAAAGTCAATATAAGGACTAGAAAAGGCTGAAAAGCTCTCTCTCTCTCTCCTGCTCTTATCCCAGAAGCCGTTTACCTGTACCCTTATTTTCCTGAATAAATACCTGCCTTTTGTTCTTGACTGGCACGTGTTAAAATTCTTTTTATCACGGAGGCCAAGGACCCACAAGTGGGACCGTGTTATCCCACAACAGTCCCAGAATTCCTGAAGCCATGGCTGCCATTCCTTGGGTCTCTCAAGACACAAACCCAGCGCAAGGCCTCCTATTTTGCCTCTTCTGTGTCACATTAGTCTGTGAGTGCCTTGTTCATAACCACACCCAGAATCCTAGCAAATACCTGACTGCAGGTGCGCCCCTGCAGCTGACCCTGCCCCGCCTGCATGCCCGCAGCCTCTGCCCGCCTGTGCAGGCCCCGCCTGGCACTCCTGCAGGACTTAGGATGCAGGGAGAGCAGGCAGGGCTGCCTCCTGGCTTACCGGGGCGAGGCCTCAGGATCCAGCACTGTCCTACCTTTGGAGAGCTCAGGGGAGCGGAGGACCTGCCAAGCTGCCTGTGCTGACATCCGACCCACCAAGGGACCGCAGAAGCCAGCGGAGGGAGGAGAGGGCAGCAGTGATGGCCTCACCGTGGGAGCCATGGGGAGACGAGGGCCACGGGCACGTCATGCGGCCCGGTGAGCCCTGAGTGCGGTACAGGGAGGCGCGACTGGAGCCCTGGCGGCACTCTGGGGTTGGAGGCAGGGCTTGAGCTCACAGGGTAGTGGGACTTGCCCGGGGAAGGACCCTGGAGCGGCAGAGGAGCCGTGGCTGGATCTGAACCGTCTCATCCAGTCTCATGGATGCCCTCGAACACCTATAGCTACACGCTGAGGCCTAGCCTTGACCTTGGGCAATCACTCAGCCTCTGGGGGCTTCCGCTCTTAAGCGGGGTTGGTAAGGGCACCGCCCGCTGCACTCCGGATCTTAGGCCTCTGTGCTGAAGACTTGGGCCTCAGCTCAGTGCAGCCCAGGGGTGAGCGAGGCTTTGGGAACCGACTGGCTGAGGACTCTGCCCTCTCCAGCGACAAAAGCCAGAGGTGGACGGATGCTACAGAAATGCCCTTACTAGGAGGCAGGGGCCAGTGGAGAGAGGGCATCTCTGGGGGCATGCCTTTGACGTTCTAGCTTGTCCTTGGCCCCTTCCACGCCCGCCACCTTCTCTTCCTCTCCCTGCTTCCTCCTGGCTCCCACACGGTGATCAGCTCTGCCCCACCCCCACCCCCTCTGCCATGACGCTTGGGCCTCACCAACAGGCCCGGCGACCACAACTGACACCTCTGCCTCCACGGGCCGAAGTAAATCACTCCTCCTCTAAGATGTTTTTGTTTGTTTGTTTGTTTGGTTTTTGCAGTACTGGGGATTGAACTCAGGGGCATTCTACCTCCGAGCTACACCCCCAGCCCTATTTTTTATTCTTTATTTTGAAACAGGGTCTCACTAAGTTGCGGAGGGCCTCACTAGGTAGCTGAGGCTGGCAGAGAACCTGGATTCTCCGGTCTCAGCCTCCCAAATGCTGGGATTACAAGCGTGTGCCACCACGCCCAGCTGCTTGTTTTTTCTCAGCTATTCTGTCACAGTGCCGGAGCGCTGACTCACCCGCCTGCTTCCGAAGACTCCTGAGAGGTTGAAGTTCATTGATGTTTACAAGAACAGAGAACCATGCTTGGTCATGGGGCGAGGGTGAGCGGTTAGGGTTAGGGTTCCTTATAAAAAACCTTCCTGAGGATTGCTGCGCCTCTTATTTTGTTGCACAGAACCCCCTTTTTTCTTTTAAGAAACAGAATCCCCCGTAGAGCTGCTGTCACCGCACTTCTACATCTTGGGCAATGTGTCACCTGCCCACTCGCCTGACAGAAGGAGCAGATTCTGGCGGAGAGCGGCGGGGTTCCTGACGGGATGTCCCATTGGTGGGGTTCCTGACAGGATGTCCCATCCCATGGGTGTCTCTCAACTTTGCTCAGGAAGGCGTGGAGGAGGGAAGAAGCCACCCTTCTCTCTCTCTTCCTGGGACCTGGAATCCAGGGCTCCCAGGGAGGCTGGCTGAAGCTCCAGAGTCGCCCTCCAGTGCCCGAATCCGTCAGCTAACAATTCCTGTCCAGGGGATTCAGGCGGGTCGGCACGGCCAGCGGCCACGCCCTGGGGGGCCCCAGTGGCCAGCACACTGATTTCTCCTACCTGCAGCTTTTTGGCCAGCGGGGGAGCAGATGGACATCTTTCTCTGGATTCTGGAAGGTCTGGGTCACTGTGCTCTGCCAAGCACCTGGCCCTCCATCCTGAGTCCCTGCTTGGGGAGGTCTAGCACGGATGGTCTGCCGCTGGTGCAGGCGACCGGGGTGGGAAGGGGCTGTGGCCAACTTGCTCTGAGGCTTTAATCAGTGAGCTGAGAGTGGGGGTGGGGCACGGGGGTCTCGGGAGGCAGGAAGGGCAGAGAGAGGATAGGAGCAGAAGTCCTCTGCGAGGGAAGAGAGCGCCTAATCGTGTGGAGTTGGTAAGGAAGGCGGGGCCAGACTGATGGGATAATTATTAAATTATGTGTTTATATCGGCACAATTCACAGTGGTCAAACTATGGAACCGGCCAAGGTATCCATCAACAGATGAATGGATTCCAAAAGAACAGGACATATGCACGGTGGAATCGTACTCAGCCATAAAGAAGAACAAAAGTATGTCATTCGCAAGGACACAGACACAAATGAAGCATGTTATGCTGAGTGAAAGTCATCAGTCACAAAAAGTGAAAAGTCAGGCGTTTCCCCTCGTATGCAGAAGCCAGGGAGAAACTGGGACACAGAAGGGACTCGAGACAAGGAGGAGAAACCCCGGTGGAGAGCTGGAGAGGGGCTCAGGGAGGAAGGCTCAATGAAGGAAGCACTTCAAGGGGCAAGGTGCACACACGCAAACTTACCAGTGTCAATCGCTGTGCTGAGCGCGCGAAGACGGGGAGGGAGGGGGAGTGCGCGGGGCACCAGGGGAGGTCCCAAGGAGAGCCGCGTGCATGGATGCCTCTGCCCCCCTGGACTTCATCCCCAGGTATGATTACAATGCACCAAGAAAAATTTATTATTAGCTCTGACTCCTAGTACTCCGGAGCTCTGTCATCAAATCCCTACAAAGCCCGCTACGAGATTATTGACACCCAGCTTTATTCTGCAGGCGAAGAAACCGAGGCACAGAAAATTTACGTAATAAATTCTCCTTGTCCAAGGGACGAGGGCTCAGGGGAGGGGACCCTGGATAAAGATGGACTGGGAACGGATGGGAGAGGTGCAGCTACAGCTCAGGGGGTGTGGGGAACCAACGCTTCTGTGCAGAGGGACCTGGGGCAGTCCTGGTGGGGAGGGTCGGCCCCTAAATGCCGCTCCCGTGGAGAGCTCAGGAGTCGGCTGAGGTTTCCGGACGAGGCTATAAATCAGAGCTCCTAAGGAAAACCATGGCTGGGCCTGGAGCTCTCTGTCCATTGGTCTATTGCCCAGTGCCACTATTTGAAATGTTATTTTGAGTTTAGTCTAAGAGTCCCTCCACTGTAAGCCCTGCCTGGAGGCGCAGGGTGCCCTGGGAATCCCAGCCAGGCCTTTCCCAGGTCTGCAGGTCTGCGCTGGGCGGCTGCTCGCTGGCCTGGGCTTAGTGAGAGGTAGCAGCCCTTTGGAACCTGAGAAGCTGGCCAGCCTCTGGGGTGACCAGAGGTCTGAGGTGTCAGAAGCACCAGGGCAGGAGCATGATGGAACCCGCCCCTCTCCCATTCGGAGTGGCATTTAATCGGCCCTGTCTCCCCATCCTGCAGGACTCCCTCTGGGTTTATTTGCAGTTCTTTGTCCTTCTGTGTTACTCTTCCAAATTCCACTCATGCATGCAGGAGGAGCTGGTTCACAGGCGCAGGAAGAGGCATGGGCAGGGACCCCCAGGCCGAGGGGCCTTCTCACCACCTGTCCACCTCACCCCGGACGCCAGCCCCCAGAGAGCAGGGACCCGTGTGTCACCTTAGGTCTGCGTGGCCTAGGAGTGCCTAGGGGAGAGAGCTCAGCGACATTTGTTTTGGAACCTACTCAATTCTCTGCCTCTCTCACAGGGTGGGAATCACCAAAGGTGCTACACAAGTGTTTGTGGACAGAAGAGAACCCAGTGTGGGTGGGGCCCACCTGACCGTCATCCTGCCCGCCCGCCCGCCAGCCAGGGACCAGCAGCCCAGGCGACTGCCACCGGCCACTTTCACCAATCAGGTATCTGAGACACCACGGGCTTTTTCTGGAACCGCTCCAGAATGCCGCTGCGTGAGGCACCATTCCTGGCAGGGTAGGGGTGAAGCCAGGAACCCCCAAATATCCAGAAATAGTGGGCAGTATATGGGGCAGGTTGGCACCAGGATGGCAAGCCCGACTCCTGCAGGCAAGGGGCTCTGCAGCCGCCCGCCCGCTACCCACTGAAATGCCCTGTCTGCATGCTAGGAGGGGAAGCTTCTACTGACCCACATTGGAAAAGACAGACGCTTTCAAGCCCATCAAACCAGATCTCTCCCCTCGCTCAGAGCAGCGTGGATCAAACCACAGGTCGTGACCCACTGGTGGGTCAGAGAGGCGAGGCAGAAGGTCCCAGCCAGTGTACACAACAGAACAAGACAGGATAGGGATGAATACAGCAGGCGAGACGGCATTGCTCTTAGGAAGCATCTTGCACCAATAGATTTTTGTCTCCGTTATGCACGTGTTGGGTATCTGTACGTGTCAAATGCTCATTGTAAGTTGTCATGTTCCATGTTTTTCTTTCAGTGGGTCAAGAGTTGGAAAGCACTGCTAGAGGTGATCTAGACGGTGCCCAGACCTCCGGCCACTCTGCAAGTCGATGCAGCAGATTCACGGAGTGCCCCTCTGTGCTAAGGGACATCTTGAGCAGATTGTTGACATGGCGCAGAGCTGCCTCCCACCCGGTGTCACAAGCAGGGCCTGCACCGCAGAGTCACCTTCTCTGGGACCTTGGGGACACGGACAGGATGTGGGGTGGGGAGCTCAGACCCCAGAGAAAGGGCAGCCAGGCCAGGAGCCCCAGCCCCCCGCTGCTCCCCGCAGTCGGCCCTGGGGACGGCTGGCTCCTCTGCCTTCAGGAGATCAGAAAGCCAAGGGCGGGTCTGTGCGATCTGCAGGAGAGCTGGCCTCCGGCCCTCGCCCAGCAGGTCAAGGCTGGGAGCGACCTCAAGGAGGCCCAGAAGCAATCCTCACTCGACAAATGGGGAAACTGAGGCCACAGAGGGAGACCAGTGGCTGTTTGGGGGCTGAGCTGGGAATAGAATCCATGGCTTCTAAAACTTCTCTGAGCACTGCCCCCCCCCCCCAGGCTGGCCACAGAGGTGGACAGGCCACAGTGCTCTCTCCCGGGCCAGAGGTGCTGACTGAGCAGCGATGAGATTCTCTGCACATTCTCCTCTCGGGCTTCCACGCACAAAGCACCGCAGCCCTAAGTTCTGCGAGGGAGCTGCTCAGAATGCAAGGGCAGGAGTGGAGGCGAGGGAGGCCCGGGCTTTCCAGCCGCTGGAAAAACAAGAGCCCCAGCTTTCTCCGCATTTAGCCTCGGCGGGAGAGTCAGGAACGGAGAGAATGACAATGAGGACAAGAGGCAGAGAGGCTGAAGGCAGCACCCGCTCAGGCCTCCTTGTTCAGACTGCGGGAGTCCAGGCACCGCCACACCGCCCCTCCGCCCGGCTGCCCTGGGGTCTGGGAGCCCCGAGCAGGAAGCCATTTCTCTTGCTCACCTCCATGGCCCCAGGGACCAGCCCAGCATCCAGCATCTGGCTCATAACAGGTATTTAAGAAATATTTGAAGAATGAGCCGGGCGTGGTGGCGCACGCTTGTAATCCCAGCATTCGGGAGGCTGAGACCGGAGGATCCGGGTTCGCGGCCAGCTTCAGCTATCTAGTGAGGCACTCTGCAACTTAGTGGGACTCGGTCTCAAAAATAAAGAACAAAAAAATAGGGCTGGGGGTATAGCTTGGAGGTAGAATGCCCCTGAGTTCAATCCCCAGTACCGCAAAAAAAAAAAAAAAAAAAAAAAAAAAAATTTGAAGAATGAATAAATGAGCAAATGGGCCAAGGAATGAAATTAAGACTGGATTGCACAGGATCTGGTCTCTGGGAGATAACAATTTATTTGTGCAGTTAGGGGAGAGAGAGAGAAGTGGGGGGGAGGCAGGGGAGAAGGGGAGAGGCCATTTAAAAATCAGCATATGATAAAAAACAGATGAGGAGTACAGATTGGGAATGAGATGGAAGCTGTGGGCAAGATTGAGCTGGAGCAATCACAGAAGGCTTCCTGCAAGTGGTGGCTTGCAGCAGGTCAGGCGTGTGCAGGCAGAAGGGGGAGCCACGGTGACACAGGGCAGAGACTGGGAAGCGCAGAGGGCTGGCTTCCTAAGGCCGACCTGAAGGGCGCCGGGAGGCTTCCTGGGGTTGGGAGTGGCCAAGGGGTGGGCAGGTTAGCAAAGAGAGGAGGAGAGCAGAGTCGGAGTCAGTCGGAAGGGACCAGATTTCCAGGTGCACGTCCCCAAGAGGAAATGGGGTCCACCTGAAGAAAGGGCTCTTTTGCCAGAACCCTGTGGCCCAGCCAGGGGAGAGGCAGGAGAGCAGGGGAGTCTGTCTCTCTTTCTGTTCCTGAAGCTCAAAGGACCCTTAGCAACTGAGAAGCAGCCTGTCCTGCAGACACACACACACACACACACACACACACACACACACACACACACACACCAGCGTGTGAGCTTTGAACAGAAGCCTGCTCTATTTCTGTCGCTGCTGGAGATGAAGACTTCCCTAGAAATTGACAACTACGCCTCCTCTGTACATGCAAAAGCACGTGTCCACGCGCACACACACACACACACACACACACACACACACACACTCCTTTATCCCAAGGGCTCCACCTGGGGCTTGCCCATGACTGTCCCTCCAGAGGCTGCAGCGAGTCTGAGCTAGCTATGGATGGTGTGAGGGTCTGATTGTGTGCATCTGTGTGTCACCCGTGTTTCCCTAAGATCTGCTTCCAGGTTTCCATAAACAGTCGACTGCCCACTGCAGGCTCCAGCCCCCCCTGTGCTCTCCCGGGTGTTATCGTAAGCTGACAGGTGGCTCATGGGGTCATAGGCGTGTGCACCTGTGGGAGGCCCAGAGAAGACCCGGGTGTGCATGGACCCTTCTCTCTGTCCTGCTCTGGAAGTATCCGCCTCTGCATGCGGTCACCTGCTGCTCACCTGTGATAATTCTCTCTCTCTCTCTCTCTCTCTCTCTCTCTCTCTCTCTCTCTCTCTCTCTCTCTCTCTCTCCATCTCAGCTGAATCTGTAGCCATTCGTGAGCTTCAAGAATGTTTAGTGTCCAGTGGAGAGAAGGGCATGGGACCCCAAAATTGCATAACATAGTTGTGTCATGTTCATGACCAAGAGTCAACAGCAGCAGCTTTCCAAACAATAACTTATTTTATTTTATTTTATTTTATTTTATTTTTTTGCTGTACTGGGGATTGAACTCAGGGGCATTCTACCTCCGAGCTATACCCCCAGCCCTATTTTTTATTCTTTATTTTGAAACCAGGTCTCACTAAGTTGCGGGGTGCCTCACTAGGTAGCTGAGGCTGGCTGAGAACCCGGATCCTCTGGTCTCAGCCTCCCGAATGCTGGGATTACAAGCGTGCGCCACCACGCCCAGCTTTCCAAACAATGATTTACTGAGGACCCACTGTGGGCCTGGGAGCACCGCAGCCAAAGTGAAGCTTAGAATCCAAAGGGGCTCATAATCTGCGGAGTTTATAATCTAGTGATCCACCCGGTTGCCCAAGCTAGACAACTAAGGTTTATCTTGAAACCGCTCCCCCACCCCATCAAGCGATCCTGGAATCATCAGGGCGTCTCCTGATCTTCCCACCCACGTAGCCGAGTCCTGGCCTGCTTCTCCCCCCCCACCGCTACGAATCCCAGATGCAGCGGTCCGTCTCCCAAACTGTTCCAACGGTCTCCTCCCCACCGGGCCGCAGCCTCCCACTCCTGCCTCCTCTCATCAGTTTTCCACAATGTAATTGGAGTGATCTTTTCAAAATGTAAATCCGATTCTCCTCTCCTTCCCACTGTTCGTAGCAAAAGTGTTCCTCACCCAGCCTCGCCCTGCACCCTGACCACAGAGCCAGCTCTGCCATGAGTGGAGTCATAACCCCCATCCTCGTGACCCCCCGACCCGGCCTCCTCCACCACCGTCACAGTCTCGGCCGTCACAGAAGCACATGTCTGCATAAAGCGGAACCCCCACACCCCGCACACGTGGCCGCTGACAGAGCTGCAGACACGGGCGCAGAAACACAGTCAGCCGTGGCCAGCTCAGAGAGAATCCTTAGCAAGGCTGGTCTGGAGTGCCCAGACTTGCTCCAACTCTACGAAAAATCCCTTGGAAGGAGCACTGTTTCTCCCGCTCTGACAGCTGGATGTACAACAGCCAGGACCATCTGGCCAAAGACGCAAAGCCCGAGACAAAGCACTGGAACCCCCATTTATATTTAGGCTAACCCCCTGACATGATGACCTTCAAGAACAGCCTGAAAGAAACACAGAGTATATTTAGAGTAGGAAGAGGCGGGCCCATCTCCTTGAGCCCTTTGAGTAGCTCGTGGGCGCTCCTGCCCCCCCTAATTGTAAAGGTAAGGAAACAGAAGAGAATCAAAGAGGAGCTCGTACTTCAAACGCTGACGACAGCCAGGATGCAAATGGAGCCCTTCAAATCCTTGGGACTCTGAGGATCCTGGAGAAAACGGGATGGGAAGGGAGCCACTCAAGAGGGAAGACCCTGCTGGGCCCTCGTCCCCGGGCTCCGGGGAGGGAAGAACAGGGCACCCCTTCTCTGGGCTTCCAGTTACGCCCCAGAGCTCAGAGGAAAACCAAAATGGTGGTCACAGCCCACGCCCAGCCAACTGGAAAAATTGTGAGGTAGAGGCCCTTATGCAATCTACGGCTTTTTTTTTTTTTTTTTTTTTTTTGGCAAAAAGAAGAAGAAGAAATGCGTCTCAACCCCAAGCCCTCAAGGGCACAAAGGAGACGGGAGACAACCTGACAGATTCATTACACAAAAACGGTCCAGAATCCCAGCCTCCTGTCTGTGTTCTCCTGGTCGTCTCCTCTTCCCTTCGGATTTTCAACTCCAGACAAGACTCGGGAGCCCAGGCCGATGGAGCTGGAGAGGCTAACAGACATGGAGCCCGAGAGCGGGAAAGAACCGTGGCTGGAACCGCTGTGGGCGTGGGCTGTGAGTGGACCGGCACGTGAGCACTTCACGTCCTCTCCTCCCCACGTGGGGCGCTTTGCACACAATTGCCCATTTCCTTTCCCAGCCGCCCCCTCCCCCACCCAGGGATGCCGAGGGAGGAGGACGGTGCAGACCTGCCCAGCTAACCCCGAGGTGCTGGTGGGTGTGACCGGCAGCCACCCTACAGGGACATCCTCATGGGTGAACTCGTGGAAAATCCATGGTGTCTCGGAATGCCCCGATGAACTGCCCTGTGAGCCGCCAGACAATCAGTTCAGCCCTGAATATGTGCAAATGAGATCTTGCGCTCTCTCTTTCTCTCCTACAAATTGGTTTTTGCCTTTGCTAGTGGACAGCCATCTATGGACGTCCCTCTTCCTAAGAACTGTGTACGGATGACTGAGAGTCAGGCCTTGACCTTGACCGTAGCCTGGGCTGGTGTCGGCCTCCCAGGGAAAGTGCCCCAGGCTATCCCACCACAGTGCAGCTAGAGCACATGGGGACTTGAGGACTCAGCCCTGCCCACCCCGAGTACCACAAAACCCCTGGCCTGTGGGCCTGGGCAGCCCTGAGTTGGCCCAGGCCTTGGGTCTTGCAGCTTCTCTGCACCAGGAGATTCCCACGAATCCAGCTCTTACCTTCAACCCCTGGCGCGCCCTGGGTAGGTGGAGGACAAGAAAGCCGTGTGTGAGGGTGGCTCCTGGTTCTCTCAGGAGACGAGGATGCCCGCACGCACGCTCTACTTCCCGTTCAGTTCCAAATCCTTCTCCGACACCAAGAGACACCGTGTTAAATTAAAGCCTACTGCATCCTCTGAGTTGGATGGCCCATTCAAACCTGTGCTCCCCACTGGTGTTGCTGGACTAACTAAATGTCACTGGGTTTTCACCCTATTACGGATAAGGCTCCAAGGTCCAGGATGTCAGATGGCTTGTCCAAACCAGATGGCTAGGAAGCAGCAACACCAGGCTGAGCCCCGGCGACACACTTCCTCTAAAGGGGTGACAGTGCAGCGTGGCAGGAAGGACTCGGGCTCTTCGTCGAGAGCCTGCTCTGCCATCATAAGGCGGCTCCGGGGCTTTGCAACACCCCAGGTAGAAGGACACACCGACCATCGGCAGGAACCTGCTGGGAGTCCAGATGTGTGAGCCCACCCAGGATCCGGATGACAGGGACTGAGAACGTATTTCTTGGAGCTGCTGAGAAAGAAGTCCTGAGGACACAGCCTGTGGCTTCCCCAGCGGACCAGCCTGGTCCAGAGAAGAACAGGCACGAGGAAGGACGGTGCTCAGCCTCAGGGCCGGGAGGGCGCCGTAAAGAAGGAAGGCTGAACAGCCAGCTCAGGACCGAGGGCTGTGGACGGAGAACTGTGAAAGCGAGGCCGGGGAGCCAGCTTTGAACCCAGACAGAAGGGCCTTTGGAGGGCCGGACCAGGTGGGCTTCCATCAGCCCAGAGTGGCCGTCTGGTGCTATGGTTGGGCGCTGGGGTGGCCAGGAAGACGGCTGCCCGGCCAGCCTCAGACACACGGAGGAGGTGGAGTAGGGGCTGTCCCTGCAGGAGCCTGGTCACGCTGCCCAGGCAAGGCCATGGCGGAGGGCTCCGGCACTCTGACCCCGCGCCTCCTGCCCTCCTGCGGCCATCGCTCCCCACCTCGCCGCCCGAGCTCCTCAACAGCAAATCGGACTCCGCTGATCTTTGTTGATCCGGGCTTAAAGGCCTTGCGGGTGCCCCCAGCCTCCCCCAGGGCCTAAGCTCCTTGGCCTGGCCCGCGCCCGCCCCTCGCCCGCCCTCCTGCCGCCCTTGCATTTGGGCGGTGAGCCCCGCCTGCCGGCAGGTCTCAGCTCCGTTCAGAATCCCAGGGGAGCTCTGAAACTCCAACTGAGGAAGGTGACATCCGGCCCCGTGAAATCAGACTCTCTTGGGGCCAGGCCTCAGGCCTCGGTGGGCAGCGAGGACCGAGCCGCTGTGCTCTAACTTACGCTGTCTCGCTCTCCCGAGGATTCGGCCCAGGTGTCTCAGCCAACCATCAAATATTTATTGAGTTGGGCACTATTCTAAGCACTGGATATAAAAATAATAATGATAGCTAATATTTATTGAGTACTTGCCATATGCCAGATACTCTAAGCGCTTTACATATATTATCTCATGTAACCACACCACAGCTCTACGGGGCGGGCACTATTCTTCCCCCCATTGTACGTATCAAGAGAGGGGCACAGACAGGTAAAGCGGTTCCCCCAGAGTCACACAGCTGATGAGCGCTTCAGTGGTATCTGTGCACAGGCCGCCTGAGCCCCAGAGTTTGCGCTTTTAACCCTGCACCGCCCTTCCCCCTCCCTGCCTCGAATTGCCCACAGGCTGCAAGAGGAATCAATAAACCAGCGAATATAGGGTCCAGAGAGGGCTGGGGGCGGGGGCTCTCCTAGAGCACCAAGCAGGTCAACTCGAGACCCGGCGTCAGCACTTAAGCCGGCACCTGCGGGACAGGAAGAATCTAGACTCTGGCCAGGAAGAAGGTAGAAACAGCTCACCCGGCAGGAGGCCCCCAGGGAGGAAAGGCACTGTGTGTTCTAGGAACTCTCCCTGTGCAGGGCCTGGACGGACAGTGGGGCGAGAGTGCAGAGAAGGGAGAGAAGCTCGAGGACCGAGCCCTGCAGACCACCTGAAGAGTGGGGGGTCTCCCCCAGGCGCGTCTGCAGAAAGGCAGGTGGTGTCTGTGGCTGTGGCAGCAGGAGCCGGGGCAGGTGGCCGAGCCTGCTGCAACCATTCAGCCACAGGTGCAGGAGCAAGCTGAGCTCAAGAGCAAGACCTCCTCCTCCGGGGAGCCCTCCAGGTTCCTGGTTCCATCACAGTGCACTGCTGATGGCTGTGACAGCTCCCTCCTCAGACTGGGAGCCCAGTGAGGGCAGGGACAAGTCTAAGTGGCCCGTCTCCCAGCCGCTGAGCAATCCCACGTCAACATCTGCCAGCTACAAGGGACACCAATGGAGGCCCCTGGGCAGACACAGCCTTCTCCTTCGAGGGTCTGGGGCTTCACAGACCTTGCCCGGAAGGGGATGTGGCGCCCACTGCCGCCCCCAGCAGAGCCCCTCACCCCTCAGGAGCTGAGCCAGGAAAGCCGGTTGAGCTTCGGATAATCTGCGGCAGCCAAGCCCCATCCCTTCCCCCACCCAGCCAAGCCCATTAGGCCAGCAGGGGGGAGGCGGCCACAGCCCAGAGCCCGCCCAAAATAGCAGAATCCCAAGATCCCGGTGCTGGCGGAGGTTTTAAATAGCTCAGGTACTTAGCAGGCCAGGGGCAGCGGGCGCTGGCGGCTGCTCTGGGCTCCCATGGGGAGTGTGGGGCTGGGTCTGGAAAAGAAGCCTCTGGGGCCCACCCTGTGCTCCCGACACTGCCACCAGGTGGCCTCAGCGCACCCAAACCAGAGGAGGGCAGAGGCCCAGGGGAGGGGCCCTTGATGCCGAGCTGGGCGGGCCACCAGGTTTCCCGACTGGACTCCCTGCCCAGTGCTCTCTCTGTGGCACTTCTCAGCAGACCCTCTGACCTGGCGGCCTCTGGGGTGGGATTCTCTTTGGAGGCGCTGAAGCTGTAGGACAGCTGGTGGGGCCCCCAGGAACAGCGGCAGCCCCCCTCCCCAGGAGGGCGTTCACATTTTGCTAGCGTCGGGATGGTTGAGGGTATAGGGCCGAATCGAGGTCCTAAAATCACCACTTACCCTCTCTCTGCCAGAGGCGGGGGCGGGCAAGAGAGGGCTGGAGACGGCAGCCTCAGGAACTGCCCCGTGTCCTGTTGCGTCACGGGCACTGAAGGAGTTAGTAAGCGCAGGGTACTCAGAACAGCACCTGCCCTGCACTAAGTGATCACCCGGGCTTGAGTATGAGTCCGAATCAAGGGACCTGGATCAAGCCCCAATTCACAAGCCCACTCTGAGCCTCAGTTTCCCCATCTGCTAAACAGGGGAGCTGTTTCTCCCGATGAGTAGCTTGAAGGCAAACAGAAGGACCTTGGAAAGCATTTGGAAGTTAAAAAGAACAACAGTTGCTGGCAAGCAGGCGGCTTGATGGACAGGTGTCTCCACCGCCGGGGAAGGGCTCATAAATCACACCTCTGCCCCCCGCAGGTGGTTGAATTTTAATGGCCCAGGGGCTCAGGCCACTTTCCTGAAGTCATTGAGGATTTACAGGCCCTCGTCACTGTGCTTCCCAACTCTTACCCAGCTGCCTTAGACACAAGCCTGGCATCACTAGTGCCTGAGCCGCCAGGCCAGGAAGGGGCAGCCCGGTGGGTGCTCGGGCCCAGCTGGTGGGAGGAGGCGGCTGATGTCCACGGCTGAGAACCCTGCTCAGCAGCTGAGCGCCAGCAGGAGGGCAAGGATCAGACAGTGACCACTATATCACAGGAAACAGGGCAGCCACAGGACAGGAGGGCCTCCGCACCCCCTTGTCTGGCCCGCTGTCTGCACATCTGGCCCTGCGGGGACGGAGAGCTGCACACCTGCATATGAATCTGAACAGCCGCAGAGGGGGTAGGCCCCCGTTTATCAAACAAGGAGGAGACACAGTGAGAAGAGCCAGATGAAAAACCCCGAGCAAACCGAATCCTGTCCATCACTTGCTAGCTGTGCAGCTGTGTGATTTTTTCTAAAGAACCTGGCCTCTCTGAGCTCCAGTTTTCTAGTCTTTAAAAGAGTTCAAAGTACCTGCCCCCAGCTACTCCGTGGGACTCTGGGATGAAGAAATGAGATCATGTTTATGCTCAGGGAATTCCCAAAACAGAGGAAGGGAGCTGGGGTGGGGGGTGGGGGTCAGGAGTAAGGAGGACTGCACCCAGACAGCCTGGGCTGTAACCCCAACCCAGCTGGGCGACCTTGAGCCAGTGGCCTTACCTCTCTGTGTCCGTTTCCTCTTCAGTGTAATTTGGATACGAATGCCTAATTCACAGTTTTTGTGAGACAGAAATAAAATAGCATCTCCACAGCCCGCCAAAGCCGGGCGTGGTGGCGCACGCTTGTAACCCCAGCAGGCTGAGACAGGAGAATCACAGGTTCACAGCCAGCCTCAGCTACTTAGTGAGGCCCTCTGCAACTTAGCGAGACCCTGTTTCTAAACAAAGAATAAAAAATAGGGCTGAGGGTGTAGCTTGGATGTAGAATGCCCCTGGATTCAATCCCCAGTACCGCAATAGATAGATAGGTAGATAGATAGATAGATAGATAGATAGATAGATAGATAGCATCTATTAGAGACCCATAAACACGGGCATCGAAGAGCGATACGGTCCCCACGATGTCTAGGGCGGTTAAGGGCATGGCACCAGGGTTTCAATCCTGGCTCCGTCACATGTTTTCTCTGTGACATCCCAGTGGCCCTAGGACTGTCCTGGTTTTTTTTTTTTTTTTTTTTTTTTGCGGTACTGGGGATTGAACTCAGGGGCATTTTACCTCCGAGCTACACCCCCAGCCCTATTTTTTTTATTCTTTATTTTGAAACCGAGTCTCACTAAGTTGCGGAGTGCCTCACTAGGTAGCTGAGGCTGGCCTCGAACCCGGATCCTTCGGTCTCAGCCTCCCGAATGCTGGGATTACAAGCGTGCGCCACCACGCCCGGCCTGTCCTGGTTTTTAAACTGAAGCTCCTATAGCCCGGGAGTCCCCGAGTTCCAAGGCAGACCAAGGCTGACAGTCCCATTGCAGTCCCATTGCAATTTAGAGATTCAGGCTCCACGCCTGCCCCAAGGAAGGGAGCATCCACTTTGCAGAGAGCTGGAAACGAAACAGGAGCACATATCTAAACCGTGCGCCCTCTGTGCGGGTACTAGAGCGCTCTGTGGCCAAGCGTGTGCTCGGAGCCGGGGAACTGGGACCGGTGTTAGCCTCGTTTTTCTGAAGAGGACACCCAGGCTGGAAGAGACCAACGATTTGCCCCAATCGCACAGCTCCTAAGGGTACTGATGGGCTGTGAGTCCAGGCGGGCTGGCTCCTGGGCCTTCCACATCCTGCTAGGCCAGTGCCCGATAAACATTAGTCAATAACGAGAGAGACACAAGTGCGGGTGGAAGTCCTCTGAGCCAGCTCCGCAGTTTGTGTTCAGCCACTGAGCGTGAGTTGGTGGGCCCAGGCCCCTGGGAGGGACAGGGTCACTTTACCTGTCACATGTATGTCCTAAGGTCCAACTAGCAAGGGCAGGTGGAGGGAACGGGACAGGGAGCCTCCCAGGGTCTCAAAGCCTCTCTGCACCGCAGGCCCCCGATAAGGGACGTGCAGACGGCACAGGGGCCCTGCTCCTTGGGGAATGGCAGCTGCTTCTCCTTCCCCGCATGAAGCATCCGTGCCGCAGCCAGCTGCAAGAGGTGGCCCAAACCCACGCTACTGCAACGTGCTGGGGAGGGGAGACGGAACCCAGAGAGGAGGGCTGCCCCCATGGTCAGATTGGCCCCAGCAATGCCTGCAAGGTTCTGCACAGACCCAGGCCCTGGGCAGGTCCGTGGGGGGCAGCATCCAGCAGGGCGCCTCCCTGCCCAGCTGCACACAGAGCCCCAGCTACCCCCGCTCGACGCCTGCAAGCTGGCGTACCCTGGATCCTGCCCGGCTGGAGGACAGACCTGGTCCCCAACCGGCTTTGCTTCTGATTACAAGAAAAACCTAAAGAGCATTACAGCGCATGGCAGTCTCGAGAGACCCTGCGGGGTCAGGACAGTGGCCTTCCGTGGCCCGGTAAGGAAGGAGCCCAGACAGCCCAGCCACCCAGCCTCCCGGCCAGGATCCCGCCACCCTGCTTGGCACCGCCCTTCTGCCTGTGCTCGGGGCAAAATGACGGGCACGGTGACCCCGGCCACCCGTGGATATTAGAGCTCTGGAGGCATTCCTTCTGCTACCAGGTCCCCTAAACTGTTCCTCCGCGGAGAGAAACTATGCTGAAACTGAAGACGTTCGAGGACAGGACAGGAAAGCCCCTTGTCACCCTGCAGGACCACGCTCCCAGTCCTCATTCCCCCGCCCCAGCCAGACCCAGAAGCGCAGAACAGGACAGCAGGAATCGGGGTGCTGAGCGCGGGCTCAGGAGCTGGCTGCCTGGGTCTGAATCCAAGCTCTCCCCTTCTGCCAGCTGTGTGACCCTGGGCAAACTGCTTACCCACTCTGGGCCTCTACTTTCTTACCTGAAAAATGAGCTAATAGTAGGACCCACCACACCGAATTAATGTGGGGATAAAATGAGCAGAACACAAAGCTGACATTAGAACAGCGCTGGGCTCGCAATTAGCAGGCAGCGTCCAGAACCGCTCTGACTATGCAACAAGATAATATAGTCCAAGCATGACCCGGTCAGCCCGTTAGCCTCTCGGAGGCGCCAGTGTCCTCACGCTTAAACAGAGACGAGTCTGCTGGCCCTGTCGTGGGGTCCTAAGGAGATAAGCAAAGCTGCCGCCGGGAGAGCTTTCAAACGTACAAAATGCCGCGTACCAGGAAGGGATAAATATGTGTACTCTAATAATACAAGGCAAATATAAGCACAGTCCTATAGGTAACACGGAACGACGGGAGAGAACGCCCTGCGTTAAAAGCAGAATCCAGAGAGACAAGACAGATGGGAGAGAGAGACAGCCAGGCAGAGAAAGGCCGAGGGAGCTGGGGACCGAGCGCGAGGGCTGAACTGAAAGAGCAGGGAATCAATGTTGTACTGTAATTTAAAAACCAATATACAGTAAATATCAACCCCGAGCTGCAGCACGGCGGCACGGCGGGGTGGCCGGGCCCCAGATAACTCACACCAGAGCCAGAGCCGGGCCAGCCATAGAAGCACCCCGCCAGCAGCTCCTGTAACTCAGGATCCTTTGCTTTCTCCCCGCCCGGATCCCCCCAACCCCCGCTGGAGCCTCCACACCTGCCGTGCCTCCCAATCAGATGCCATGTTTACACCGCCTGAGGTTCATTGAGCAGGTTGATCACAGAGCCCTGGGGATGCGCTGAGAGCCCCAACTTCTACCCCTGAGGAAAAAAGCCCAGGCTGGGCTATGGCTCCCAGCAGCCTGGTTTGGTGCCTGGAGTGGTTTTGTGCTTGTCAGGGTCCCGTTCCGGCCTTCACTGCCCCCTGTTGGCCCCTCTGTGATCACGCACCAACTCCGTTATTGCCCCATATCCTGCCCTGTACACCAACCCCAAGATCTGTTCCTGCAGCCGTCTCCCCACACCCGCCACAGGTTCCTGAAACCCCAGCCCACAAGCACCCCCTCTTTGTGTCTGATTTTGCCCCACTGTAGGACTCCACCTGCTCTCCTGGGGGAAGGGGTGCCAGACCCAAGGGCACCCTCACCCAAAATGCTTTCACAAGCCAGGCGCGGTGGCCTCGCCTATAATCCTAGTACTTGGGAGGCTGAGGCACCGGGGATCACAGGCTCAAGACTAGCCTCAGCCGGGCGTGGTGGCGCACGCTTCTAATCCCAGCATTTGGGAGGCGGAGACCAGAGGATCTGGGTTCGCTTCGCGGCCAGCCTCATCTACCTGGTGAGGCACTCCACAACTTAGTGAGACTCGGTTTCAAAATAAAGAATAAAAAATAGGGCTGGGGGTATATCTTGGAGGTAGAATGCCCCTGAGTTCAATCCCCAGTACTGCAAAAAAAAGAAAAAAAAAAGAAAAAAAAAAAAGGACTGGGGGTATAACTCAGAGATAGAACACTCCTGAGTTCTGAGTTTAATTCCCAGTTAAAAAAAGAAGAAGAAGAAGAAGAAAAAGTAGTGAGCCGGGCATGGTGATGCACCCTTGTAATCCCAGCATTTGGGAGGCTGAGACTGGAGGATCTGGGTTCGCTGCCATCCTCAGCTACTTAGTGAGGCACTCCGCAACTTAGTGAGACCCTGTTTCAAAATAAAGAATAAAAAATAGGGCTGGGGGTGTAGTTCGGAGATAGAATACCCCTGGGTTCAATCCCCAGTACCGCAAAACATAAAAAAAAAAAAGACTAGCCTCAGCAACTCAGTGAGACTCTCAGCAACCTAGCGAGACCCTGTTTCAAAACATTTTAAAAGAGCTTTCAGCTCAAAAGCTCGAGGAATCCCTCCTCCCTCTGCCCACCAGCAGAGCGGCCCCGGGGAAAGACAGCTGGGGACGGGGCAGGAGTCAGGGCCTGGGAACGTGTCTCTCTGGACTTCACCCCACACATGAGGCCAGGAGGAATCCCAGGCCTCCTTTCTTGGCAGAGGCTCCCAGTCTAGGTTCCCCACCTTTCTGTCCCCTCTCAGTGCCCCCCGCAACCCCCCTACCCCACAGTACACAGTCACCAGCCCTAGAAGGTGGGCGCCACCCCACCCCCCATCCTGGGGCATTCGTGCCGGTCTCCAAAGGCCCCAGAGATACCACCCTTCCTCTAACTCCCAGCTGTGTCTTCCCCCGAGCCTAAGCCGGGTCTGACACCGTGGCATGCTTTCCCAGTCCTGACACCATCAGCCATCATCACCCGACACCCTCTGCGCCCAGACTCCCATGACCTCCAGGCTACACGCAGCATGGTTGTAGAGTACAATGAAAACCCCCATTGGAGGAGGAACCAACTTAATGAGCTCTGTGCCTCAGTTTCCCTCATGCAGAACGGCCATGCGGTGATCATAAGTCTGTCCTGCCTGCCTGGTGGGATTCGTGGAAAGGTCAAGCGAGATCATGAGAAGAGTATAAAATCCTCCGAGCTGCTTCGTGAGGAGGGCAGCTTTAGTGAGCACAGGTCCCTCCCGGAAAACAGCTCTGCTATTCCCACAATTACCACTACTAGGGTGCCGGGCACTGCTCCAAGGACTCTGCATATGGTAATTCTTTTAAGTCTCTTGGCAGCCCTATGAACTAGGCACTACCATTACCCCCATTTTGCAGATGAGAAAACCAAGAACCAGAAAGAATAAGCTAGTCGCATTCATACAACCAGGAAAACAGAACACAATTGTAGCCCTAAATGAGGCCCAGGTAGACAAGCACACACACCCTACCTAAGAAGGATGCTGTCTTGGTGCCTTAGTGTCCCCCAGCTACATGCCATGTTTATCTGTTCATCCTTATCATAGATGCACACGTCCCAAGGCCAAGGGAAGGCCTCCCCCATCGGATGAAGACTTCTCCCGCACAAGGAACCTGCTTTGCCCACCAAAGCCACCCTGGGCTGGCAAGCACAGTCCCCGCCAGAGTCCCACATCCAGACTCGCGCCCCTCCACAAACAGAGGCACTGCCCCCCCAAGTACAATCCCTCATTTGTCATGTGCTTAGAAGCTGTGACTTTAGACACAGGGTCCAGGATTTATGTCTAGTGTAAGGTCTCTCCCCTCAGTTCTCCTTCCCAGCTCAGCCCTTATGACGCGAGTACCCAGGCCAAGAGGAAGATTAATGGTTCCTTTGGGGCCAGCTGCCCCTAAAGTGGGACCATGACCCCAATCTCTTCATCCCATCAGTTTTGATCTGGGTGAGATGGTAAGATGTCAGCTTAATGTTGGATTGGGGAGAGGGATCTGGGAGAGCAGCTGGAGAGTCTGTTTTTAAGGTTGTCTTCAGCACCACCACCACCACCATCATCACCATCACCATCACCACCACCACCATCAGCAGCACCTCTATCCCATCAGCACAAGCACCATCAGCTCTATACCATACCGTCACCATTATCACTAGCAGACCATCATCACCACTACCAACACACACTTCTTCCTCACCATCCTCGCCAGCATCATCACACCTCTATACGACAGCACCCTCACATCATCACCAATTACCTACCAACAACAATAGCACCATGGCGTCATCATAAATATCACGACCAACAACACACCGCCAGGATCACCTTCATCACCGTCATTATCACCTCTACAAATTGCAACATCACCACCACCACCAGGGCACCACCACCATTATCATCATCGGAGTCGTCGTCATAATCATATCATCAGCATCACAATCGTCATCACCACCATCACTGTCACCACCATTGTCATCATCGGAGTCGCCGTCATAATCATATCATCAGCATCACAATCATCGTCACCACCATCACTGTCACCACCATCACCGTCACCACCATCGTCATCATCACCATCACCATCATAATCATCATGGTCGTCATCACATCATAACCCCATCATCACCACCATCCCAATCACCACCATCACCGTCGTCATCATATCACATCACCATGACAACCATCATCGTCATCACCACCATCATCACCATAACCGTATCATCACTGTCACCACCATTGTCATCATCACCATCACCATCATAATCGTCATCGTCGTCATCACATCATAACCCCGATCATCACCACCATCCCAATCACCACCATCACCGTCGTCATCATATCATCGTCCTTATCACATCACCATGACAACCATCATCGTCATCACCACCATCATCACCATAACCGTATCATCACTGTCACCATCATTGTCACCATCACCATAACAATAATCATCATAGTCAGCGTCGTCATCATGATATCATCACCATAACAATCATCATCATCATCATCATCATCATATCGTCCTTGTCATCACCATCATCGCATTCACAATCACCATCATCACCATCATCGTCATGGCCATCATCACCACCCCAATCATGGCCATTATCAAATCACCATCACAACCATCACCATCATGGTCATCATATCATCATCGTATCATCACCACAATCATCATCGTTACCATCACAACCATCGTCACCACTACAATCATCATCGTTACCATCACAACCATCGTCACCACCACAACCATCGTCACCACCACAATCATCATCGTTACCATCACAACCATCGTCACCACCACAATCATCATCGTTACCATCACAACCATCGTCACCACCACAATCATCATTGTCATCATCGTCGTCATCATAACCATTACTGCCCCGTCATCACCATCATCACCGTCGTCACCGTCTCGTCACCATCATGTCATCATCATCCTCCTCATCATCCTCATCGTCATCACAACTGTCATCTCCCTATCATAGCATCATCACCGTCATCATCACCGTCACCACCACCTCCACACCACAAGCATCACCGTCATCCCCAGCAGCAGCAGCGGTGGCCTCACTCACATCACCACCACCATCGTCAGCTTGACCACGTGTGACCTTTGGCTGAGACCTGAGCAAACACGTACACATGCACGCATAAGGATGCAGACGAGGGAGGGCGCCAGAAACCTCACCCCTGGTTCCGCCACGTCTCTGGACAGGGCTGGAGGAAGCTCAGAAGGGTAAGCCAAGTGAAGGATGAGAGGAGGGCTGGGTAAACTGGAGGGACGATTCATCTTTGTAGCATGTGGGCCGCTGGGGAGCACATGTTAAGACATTCAGTAAGTGTTCAGCGAGTTATACTGAAGAGGAGAGGACTAGCAAGTGTCAGGCCACGGAAGGGATGAGGGAAGGAGGACAGGCTTGATCACCACACTGTATGCTACCAGGGTCTCCGGACCTTCGAGCGAGCAAATAAAAAGGAATCTCACTCCAACAGAAGACACCGAAATACAGAATTGGAGCCTCAGGAGGTGGGGTGGGCTGAGGCCAGGAAAAATGGCCTGTTGATGAGAACGAAGCTTGACCCCTTGTGAGCACCACCAGAAATGGTCCTGAGGAGCCCTGCCTGGACCTTACGGACAGAAGCGGCCTGCCCTCTCTTGCAGTCCACCTCCATGACAAGGAGTCCGAACTGGAGCTGGAATGCCCAGGGGGCAGACCTGGGGCTGCACTGCCCGACTGCTAGTTTGATGAGAATAAAAGCTCCCAGCAGGCTGAGATCCGAGAAGAAAGGAAGGAGCACCAAGCCCCCCCCCCCCCCAAGTACGTGCACGTGCTGAGAAGCAGGAAGGGCTGCAGTGCCGACTCCATTGGCAGGCTGTGAATCTCCCTGGCCCCAAGAGCCCAGGGACAAAATATGCCCTGCTCCTCAAGGTGTTCTACGGAGCAGAGAGTGGTGCAACCTCTGGGCAACAGCCAGAAGTCTGGGTTCTCCTCCTGACCCTGTACCTGCACTGGCTCAGGTCTGAGCCAGTTTCCTCAACCGTAGAGAGGGCAGGCCTTGCCCTGCCAACTGGTGCAGAAATGCTCTCTGTAAAGTGGACAGAGCTCTTCGAGGGAGAAGCAGAAACGGAGAGGGAGAACTGAAAGGGAGTGTGCGCACGCATGGAAGCGGGCGTGTGGGTGCACAGGAGTGTGTTTATGCGTGTGCATGTGTATGTGGCCACGTCGATGTATGCATGCTCATGCGGGTGTGGATGGATGTGAGTGTGAGCATGTGGACATGGGTGTGTATGTGCGTGTCTGCACACACGTGTGTGAATGGGGGAAGGCAGAGATGCCCTGGTTCAGACTGCAGCCCTGAATCCTGGTCATCTGAAACTGAACCCTGGCATGGAGTTGGGTCACACAGCAGTCCAGGGGGCATCGAGCAGACGGAAGCATCAGGTCTGCGGCATCTGGCAGAAGCAGGTGACAACAAGGTGGCAGGACCCCAGCCAAGGCACTTCCAGGGCCTAGAAGGTTCAGCGTGAGTATCTTTGCTCTGAGCCTGGCTCATAAACCCGTGAATCAAAGGGCCAATGGTCCAAACTGGAGAGCAGCAGGCCCTGCTCCCGGGGGAGGAAGGGAAGGGAGAGGGAATGGCCCATCACTTTCGGGGTGGGGGGGGTGTCCAGCAGAGCAGGAGGAGAAGGCACCCGGGCTCCCCGGCACCCCAGAGAGTACTCCATGACTGGCTCTTGGTGCTCTGTCCTGTAGGTCCCTAGCCCTTACCTCCATGACCCAGTCACCATCCACCCTCTCCCTTCTGCCCCAGGCCCTCTCTGAGTACACTGGCTTCACCACAGGGGACGCCGAGTCAAGGGATCAACTCTGCCTACCCGGGAATCTCCAGTACCTTTTCAGGAGTTGGGCATGCTTTTACCTTTATTGCTGTCATCTCCTGGACCCCGGCACCTCTCTCTCTCATCAGGTGCTGAGTCCCACATTACGGCCAGAACCTAGATCACCCACCAGGCTTCTCCAAATCCTACAAGCTGGGTGACCGCATGTCACAGATTCTGGATACCAGAGCATGGTAACAATGAGGCCTCGTTTCCAACTATTCTGAAATAGGAGTCCCCCCACAACTCCCACTGTTTGTTTCTTAGGAAGCATAGTAAATACCCACCCCCCTTTCCATGGCTTATTTGAAGCTTCCTTATCAGGAGAATGGGGGATAAGAGAGGGCAGCTGAGAGAGACAGACTAACTCTGGAGACGAATAGGAAAAGAATCCTAGGGAAGGGGAGACGGGAGAACAAAGCAGATTTTGCCTCCCCAGGAAGCTTCTTAGAGGCCTGGTGAAGACAAGCAGGGAAGACTGCCACCCTGCAAGGGGAGAGGAAGTGATGTACCGAGGGTAGAAGGTCCAGGAGGAAAGTACGGAGGTATACACCCTCAGCTTTCTGTTTCTACATGTTGTGTCTGGCTGTCTGGGCCATGCCTCAGCTCCTGCGGAGAGGGGGAATTAATGCAGGACATGCCAATAACTAATGCATTGAGCCCGAAAGAGCCCAACTTTGAGATTTTGCAACCTCCCGTGCTTCAAGGCTGCCCGATTAATGCAGGACAGCCACCAGGGAGGCCCTGCTCTCCCGCGGGCGACCTCAAGAAGGCTGATAAATTGCAGGCGCACAGTCTCGCTCCTTAATCCTCTCTGGCTCCACACAACACCTGTGTCTGGTCTCTACAGTTCCAATCTGTCCCTCGGGTTGTCTGCCCCCCCATCACTCTTGGTCTTTGGGGAGAGTCAAGGAAGTGGACCCAGATCTGTCCAAATCAAAGACGCTCTGGCTGTCCTCGGCTTGGGGGCAAGGCCAAGGACATGGGCCTCCTTTGTCACAACCCATACGTTATCCACATCCTGTACTGACAAGGCAAGGAATGGTCCAGGAAAAAAAAAAAAAAGAACTGAGAGATCATGGCACGTACAGACCAGCCCACTCCTTAAAATGTCTTGGAAGCTGGGCATGGTGGCGCACACTTGTAATCCCAGTACTTGGGAGGCTGAGACAGGAAGATCGCAGGTTCACGGCCAGCCTCAGCTGCTTAGCGAGGCCCTCCACAGCTTAGTGAGACCCTGTTTCAAAATAAAGAATAAAAATAGGGCTGGGAGTGCAGCTCAGAGGTAGAATGTCCCTGGGTTCAATCCCAAGTACCACAAAAAATAAAATAACATTTCTTGGAGCCTTTGGTTTGGACTTAGTGGTTTAACAGGCCAGGTGACCCAAACATAGCTATCTCTGGTCTTTGGCTGCCCATCTCTTTCTCTGTGGGAAAGCGCCTTGTGTTTTTAGGGCCCTGCATCCAACTCTGGCACCATACCCGTCCTCCATCTAAAACAGAGATGCCCGTCAGGAGGTCTGGGCAGAGGATTCTGTCACTGACCTGCTCCAGGTGAGGCTGAGCTGGTCCACGGCCCAGGCTGGGATGGCATGGTACCAACCCCACTCCCTGCTTTCCTCAACCCCTCCTGGGTTCTCCCCACCCCTTAATCTCCCCCCTCTACTGCCACCTCTGTGCCCTAAGGCATGGATTCTCAGTGGGGGCGATGTTGCCCCCAAGGGGGCAAAAATTTGTTCTTGGTGGGGAGGCCAACAATAAAAAAAGTTCATCTAGCTGGGCATGGTGGCACACGCTTGTAATACCAGCATTCGGGAGGCTGAGACCAGAGGATCCAGGTTCTCGGCCAGCCTCAGCTACCTAGTGAGGCACTCCGCAACTTAGTGAGACCCTGTTTCAAAATAAAGAATAAAAAATAGGGCTAGGGGTATAGCTCGGAGGTAGAATGCCCCTGAGTTCAATCCCCAGTACCGCAAAAAAAAAAAAAAAAAA
>PVLC010001082.1:34881-158939 GCA_004027655.1 Graphiurus murinus | reverse complement strand
TTTTTTTTTTTTTTTTGCGGTACTGGGGATTGAACTCAGGGGCATTCTACCTCCGAGCTACACCCCCAGCCCTATTTTTTATTCTTTATTTTGAAACAGGGTCTCACTAAGTTGCGGAGTGCCTCACTAGGTAGCTGAGGCTGGCCGCGAACCCGGATCCTCCGGTCTCAGCCTCCCGAATGCTGGGATTACAAGCATGTGCCACCACGCCCGGCGTTCAATATTTTTTCATACACTTATTGACCATTTGTATTTCTTCTTTTGTGAAGTATCTATTTGGTTAACTTGCCCTTTTTTATTGGGTTATTTGATTTTTTGGCGAGTTTCCTGAGTTCTCTGTAGATATTAGTCCTCTATCAGAGGAGT
Source organism: Graphiurus murinus (assembly GCA_004027655.1). NCBI lineage: Eukaryota > Metazoa > Chordata > Mammalia > Rodentia > Gliridae > Graphiurus > Graphiurus murinus. The sequence continues at coordinate 158,573 of PVLC010001082.1, read as the reverse complement.
AGCTGGCAAAGATCTTTTTCCATTCTCTTAGCTCTCTCTTGAGGTTCTTGATAGTTTCTTTTGCTGCATAGGTGCTCTTAGTTTAATGCAATCCTACATATTAATACTCATTTTAATTTCTTGTGCTTTGGGGATCTTGTTGAAGTTTTTACCCATACCTATATTGGAGTGTTGGTCTTTTGCCCTCTTCAAGTAACTGCAAGGTCTCTGGTCTAATTTCCAGGCCTTTGATCCATCTTGAGTTGACTCTTATGGAGGATGGGAAAGTGGGGTTTATTTCCATTTTTCTGCATATGGATAACCAGTTTTGCCAACACCATTTGTTGAAGAGACTCTTTTTTCTTCCAGTGTACATTTTTGGCCCCTTTGTCAAAAATCAATTGGCCGTAAGTATGTGGAATTGTTTATGAATCTTCTATTCTGCTCCATTGATCTATGTGTCTGCTTTTGTGCCAATACTGTGCTATTTTTATTGCTATGGCTCTGTAGTATAGTTTGAAGTCAGGTATTGTAATGCTTCCTGCGTGACTTTTATTGCTGAGAACTATTTTGGCTATTCTGTTTTTGTTTTTTTGTTGTTGTTTTTGCTATTCCAAATGAATTTAAGGACTAATTTTTCTGTATCTCTAAAGAATGACCATTATATTTTAGTGGGGATTGCATTGAATCTGTAGATTTTTGGTAGATTGGTCATTTTTATAATATTTATTCTGCCTATCCAAGAGCACGGGAGGTCTTTCCACTTTCTAAGATCTTCTTCAATTTCTTTTTTCAATGTTTTATAATTTTCATTGTTGAAGTCTTTTATCTCCTTGGTTAGGCTTATTCCTAAGTATTTTATTGTTTTTTGGATTTATTTTTCAGTGGGTTCATGGTTGGCATATAGAAAAACTTCTGATTTTTTTAGATTGATTTTGTGTCCAGACACTTTGCTGAATTTGTTAATTAGTTCTATACATTCTATGAAGCCAGCATCACATTAATACCAAAACTGAATAAAGACAGCTCAGGAAAGTAAAACTTCAGACCAATATCATTGATGAAATTAGATGCAAAACTTCCAAACAAAATACTAGTAACACACACTCAAAACCACATCAAGAAAATTACATATCGCAACCAAGCTGAGTTCACCCCATGGATGCAAGACTGGTTCAGCATACAAAAAATAATCCACATGATTCACCCCATAAGCTGAACTAGGGACAAAAAAAAATCACACGATAGTTTCAGTAGATGCTAAAAAAGCATTCAACAAAGTCCAACACCCATTTATGCTTAAAAACACTGCAGAGAATGTGCATAGAAGGAACTTAACTCAACATCATAAAGGCAACATATGATAGGCCCACAGCCAACATAATATTGAATGGGGAAGAACTATGAGAATTCATTTAAAATCAGGAACAAGACAAGGAATCCCACTGCCACCACTCCTTTTCAATATTATACTTGAGACTCTAGCCAGAGCAATAAGGCAAGAGAAAGAAATCAAAGGACTACAAATAGGAAAAGAAGAACTGAAACTATATTTGCAGATGACATGATCTTATACTAGTAAACTCAACCAAAAGGCTTTTAGAACTGATTAACAAATTCTCAAGCTTTAATGTATGTAGATATTACTGGAAATGGAAGAGAATCTTATTAAAAGGTTAATTTTGACTCAATAATGTAGGTTGGAGCCTGAAACCCTGCATTTCTATTAAGTTCCCAGAGATCCCAGAACCTGATAGTATCAGTATTTATCTGATTTATACTGATCTTTGGCCAACTTTGGTAGGTATTTTATGGAGTCTGTTTCTTTGTTTCTGCTATCTATCTTTATAACTTATAAGGAGATGAATAGGTTCTGTCTAGTAGTTTCACTATATATATATATATATAAAACATTTAACATTGCTGGAAAAAGATACTGTGCCTTATGTGTATTAAAGTACTTAAGTCAGTTTTATTTATATACTTGATATGGCTTACATACCTATTTTACCTATTCTGCTGTATCATTCTTAATTGAGGGAAATAAAGTACTTCTTTTCATTTTTAAGTATACTTTTATTGATGCATTGTAATTATACATCATACTGAGGTTCAATGTGATAGAAAAATACATGCACGTAGCACTTGGTGTGTTTCCCTCTTGATCCCTTCTCCCCCCATACATGTTAATTAGATTGGTAGTAATACCTTCATATATGGACATAGCAAAGTTCTTTTCATTTTGAAGGATGTAGAGATGTAGCTGTGTTTGACTAAAGATGTGGTTTTTGTCACTGTTATTTTATTCTCTAGTGGTAATAACATACTTTACACAGTTAAATGAATGCCTGTTCAGTGCTATGTGTCAGGCACTATATCCAGTGCTTAATGGGTATGATTTCATTTCAATTGTCATCCCACTCCTCACCAGCTATTTGAGCATCTGTTCTGTTCTAGAAGCTGTGCATTCAGTGGTGTGCCAAAGAAACACAAAACTCTGCTCCTACAGCTTAGTGCAATGGAGCATGCTCTGCAATAATCATGCAATCACAAAAGTGTGATGGTTGTAAAATAAAAGTTGTTAGTTAACAACATTTGCTGCTTTATCCACTTTCGACTGTGAAAGAGAATTCTACTTTTGCCTTCTAAGCTTCTCCCAGCAAGCTACCTCCATCATACCAGTCCAAAGGAAATTCTGTATCTGTTGAGTTCCTGAGCTATTGTGATAATCACATGTAGCTAATGGGAAGAGAGAAACAAAACTTTATAAGTAATGAGCAATTTGTACAAGAAAAAACAGAGTTAGATGGAAATAATTTATAACAAAATTTAAACTTTTTTTGGAAATGAACACCTGAAAGAACTTTAAATGAGATTTGTTTAGAACCATGCTTCTGTTTTATTAGGTGACATTAAGTTTTTTGAATGCTTGTATTTGCCCAACTGTGTGGAATGAGATATGGAAAATTGGGAAGTCCCAAAGTAGGATATAATTCTATCCCTGCTCTTAAAACCATTAGAGATTTGATGAGAAAGGTCAAAAGATTTAGAAGGCAGTGCAAGATACTACTTTTTTAAGTTACTAACATGTGTGGCCCTAGCAGTAATCACATGGTAACCTGTAGCTGATTACACATGCTCTAAGAGGAATGCTATTTTTAAAAAGCTATGGTTTTCCTCTTTCCTAGAAGTAGTTTCTTTTTTATTACTGATAGAAAATTCTTTCTGGTATTAGTCAGATCTATATATTTGACCTTTATCACTAGAGTATATTGTTGTGATTTCCAAAATCTTTAGTTTTCCCTGCTATTATAATTTGGGGCTTTTTAGTATTGTTTCAAAGATTTTTCTAAGAAACTTTAGTTTCTGAATATTTAAAGTAGCTCTGTATAATTGTTTCTTTTTAGAAGGATCTGAAAATTTTTTATAAATTTTATCTTGGAAATTAGTTTATTCATTATGTTTAATTTTAGGAAATGGTGCTCTTGCAGAACATTCTGAAAATGTGCATATTTCGGGAGTGTCAACTGGTAAGTCACTTTTTGTAATGTTTAAATTTCATGCATGACTTATATGGTAAATATTGAAAGCTACCTGGTATCTTATAAACTGATATTTGGCTATAAAAATTATGACTGCTTTTTGCAGCATGTAATAAGGAATGAAGTGACTGAAACATGGAGAAGTTCTCTTAAGATAAAAATGATACTTGCATACCCATGGATTGATTATACTTTTCCAATTATTTTTCCATATAAACACTAAACCAAGAGAAAAGTTAGCTTAAGTTGAATTAGTGTTTTCTTTCCATGAAAAGTTATGTAAAATGAAATTTATTAAAGTATAATTTTGAATGATAGCCCTAGGATTTAGAGACTTAAAAATTAAGCATTTTGCTTGATTTTTAGGTTAGAGTACTACTTTAAATAAAACTGTTGTTCTTGAGTGCACAATTTTTTTAAAATTTTTTTTTGGGGGGGGGGTGTTAAAAGCAAACCAACAACATACTTGTATCTGTGAAATTCAGAAACTCAGTGAGATATATACATTTGTTCATTCATGTAAGCTTTTACAACTTACATGAAGGCCCATTACTGTCAAATTTTTCATTCTTTAGTAACTTCCACAACTTTATTACTATTTTTTATATCAACCACGGTTAGTTGGAGATCAAAATTTATTTTTGCATGTACTGAAATAGGGTTTCTTACCGTTTTATGTGGTTAAAAATTATGCTTAATGTGTTAATGTAGTGAATCTATTACAAATCCTATAATTGGCACTTTTTCTGCACTTGAGGTTTTGTATTTGACTTTGTATTCAGAGGTTAGTACATATTCACTCATCAAACACAAACAAGACTGGTTTCCTGAAAATGCAAAGCAGGTGCCTCAGTGGCCTGCATTAATTTTTTTCACATTTTGTTTCACTTTTTTCATGTGCCTTTAAATGATATATAACTATATGCTTCAAATAAAAATAAGGTTATTTTAAAGATGACCTTGCCTGCCTGCCTGCCTGCCTGCCTTCCTTCCTTCCTTCCTTCCTTCCTTCCTTCCTTCCTTCCTTCCTTCCTTCATTTTCTTTCCTCTTCTTTCCTCTTCTTTCCTCCCTCCCTCCCTTCCTCCCTCCTACTCTCTTTCTTTCTTTCTTCTTTGAGTGACTAATGAGAATTATAATTACTTTTCCAAGTTATAACTATGAAGTAAGATTGTTTGCAAGCATTTTAGTTTTTATAACCAAACGTCTCTTGTCTAATGAAGTGGCTTTCATCTCGGGACTCCCTTTAAGTAAAAAATTTTGAGGACTACATTAGTCTTTTGGGGCTGCCATAAGAGAGTATCACCAGGTGGTTTAAATAACACCTTATATCACAGTTCTGGAGGCTGGAAGTTCTAGATCAAGTTGCGGACAGGGTTGGTTCCTGCAAGGCCTCTCTTCCTTACTCGCAAATGGCCACCTTCTCACTGGGGCCTCACTGACCTTTCTTCTGTGGGTGCTTAGTTAGCAAAAAAGAAGTAGAAGTCTCTCTCTTGCTTTTTCAATAAGGACACCAGTCTTAGTGGACTGTAGCCCACTCTCACTTAACCTCAGTTACCTCTTTCACCCATTTTTGTCCCATTGTCCCACATGTGGAACTTCTATAAAAACTCATATGTAATATATAATACAATTATATAATACATAGTATAATTATACAATTACAATATAATATCAATATAATAATATACATAACCTCTAGATTATTATTTCCAACCTATTTAATGCATTAGTGTTAATTTCATTGAAATATTTACAGAATTGAAAACTTGGGACTTAATGGAGGAATTAACTTCCAATTACATTGAGTATTCAACATTGAGTTTTGAAGGAGGATTGAATTCAGTTCATAACAAGGACTTTTGAAGAGTTTTCGTTTATGTAGGCAGTCACTACCAATATTTATTGTATAAGAAATTAAGACTAAGGAAATGTCTTAAAACAAATTCCATTTAAAATAGTAGTAATGAGTTGTCCCAGGTTTACATCAGTAACCTAGTTTTATGAATGAAAACATCAATAAGAATAGCATTGTTTTATAATTTTGTAAAATCTTTAATGATTGACTTAAATTTCACATCTGTTTCTGCATTCTATTTTTTGCAATATGACATTATTTGGCATTTGTAAAGACAATCCAGCTTATGTGTAATTGTAAAAGGAATGTTTTCATAAGTTTTTTTCAGATAATTCTGAATATTTTCTTTGATACTACATCAAAATTCAACAAGTGGTATTATCTTAAAGGTTAGTTGCAATGTTGAAACTGAAACCATCCGTATCAGTGAACTCTTTGTACACTGTTATATTAAAACCCAGTTGGCCTTTCTTGCCATCTGAATAGATTATCTTACCATGTATAATTTTACAATATGCATTTATCATTTGCAAAATACTTATTTGCTGAGTCATGCAGGGAATCTGAGAAACTAGAAATCTGGACAGATTCAGAATTTTGCATCAGTTTATTAAGAATAGGTTAAACTTGTTTTTATCTGTTTGCTTAAGATTAGATTATGAGCAGACTTCTGTTGAGCATTAATACTGCTTTTAAATTCCTATTTGAAAAAAATCAGAAATTCAATTTTAAAATGTTAAAGATGTTTTATATTTTAACCATTTTTCTCTACTTGCGAATTTCAGACATATATTTAGAAATATATATATTTAAAATATCCACATACATATATCTGTATATACATATGTATATATACACATGCATACCCATATAGACATGTGTGTGCAGGACTACCATAACGAAGTACCACAGACTTAACAACATAAATTTATTTTCTCATGCTTTTGGAGACTAGAAGTCCAAAATCAAGATGTTGGCAAGGTTAGTTGTTCTGAGTGCTTTCTCTCTGCCTTGTCATAGCCACCTTACAGTGTGTGCCTCTGGTCTTATCAGTGTTGTGATATCTTCTGATAGGGACACCAATCATGTTGGATTACAGCCCACCCATATGACCTCATTTTAAGTTAATTACTTCATTGAAGATCCCTCTCCAGGTGTAGAATAATACCAGTTTCTGTAAAAACTGGTGTTAGAACTTTCAAAGTTTTGAAGGCAACACAGTTTAGCCTATAACAAAACATGTGCTTTAATTAAGTATGCATTAGTAAAATGTTCCATTTCAAGGCTGGGGATTGTGGCTCAATGGTAGAGCTCCTGTAGCATGTTTGAGGTCCCTGGTTCAGTCTCTAGCACTGCCAAAAAAACCTCCATATCAAAGGTCAATGAAACTGTACTAATGGGTTGTTAGTCTTTCTGAAGGCTGGTCTTACAAAAATCATTCTGTGGAGTAAGAAGAATAACAGGAAACATAACATTCCTGTTATACTATTAAAAAAATAAAAGGATGCTGTTTCAAAAGGTGCTTTTGGGCACACAGATTCATTGCATTTTTTTCTTTGGCCAGTATGGAACTATACATGTACTATTTAATATAGTACAATTTGATTATCCCTTATCTGAAATGCTTGGGACAAGTGTTTTTGATTTCAAATGTTGTTGGGCTTTGGAATATTTGCATATATTTTACTGATTCATCATCTATAATCCAAAAATCTGAAAAATCTAAATGTTTTTGAGTGCTAACATCCTCAAAAAGTTTCATATATTGGATCATTTTATATTTTGGATTTTCGGATGAGGAATGCTCAACTTGTATAAGCCTTCTGAAATCCTTGTATCGCTAGTAGGAATTAGGGTCCCTTCAACTTTGGTCTAAAAGCAGAACTAGCCTTTGGGAGAAACTCTAAATGTAGGACATGCTTTGTTTTGAAACCAGCAAGCAACAGGAATGGTGAACTACATCAGTAATCCATGGTGCTACCTATTTTTGCTCCTTTCACCTCTGTTATTCTGTTTGCTGTGCTCAGTGCCCTACTCCAGATGTTTACACTTCTGAAAGTCTACTGACACTTTTAGAAAGAATTTAACTTGTTTATAGTTAGTACAGCCATCCAGTAATTTATTGTCTAAATCAGGACACTTTGAAAATCAAAGAGTAAGTTATATTTTAATTATACTATCACTACTGACAAAAACCAGGACTGTCCTAGAAAAATCAAAGTTTATAGTCATCCTATCTGTAATGCATTTATTTTATTCTGCATGTATGAAAGCACCTGATATGGACCTTGTGCTAAGAAGGGTGGGAGTAAGCAGTGAATGAAATATTTTTGTCTCAAGGACCTAATTTAGTGGAGAAAGTAAGCTTGTCCAAAATGCACCTTTAATGTGGTAAGCCCTATGGCAAATAATGAACTCACTAAACTAGATAGTAGTTTATAAAGGCCTAATTATAATGTCTGATCAATAATAAGTGATTTAATGTTAACTTCATTATTTTACTAATTAAGAATAGCTTTGTTTATTAGTGCATTTGGGGGGATTATTAATTTTTGATTGAAAATATAATTTGGTTTCCTTACTTGAAATATTTTGTTTCTATCTCCATTATTCTATTAATTTCTATCTTTTTCCGTCTCAAATCCTTGTCAAAGGAGGTATATCTTTGCCTTTTGCTGGTTCTTATTGCTACAGGTTGCCATAAGAAATCTTAATTACATAATAAAAAATACATACCTAGTGATTATGTAATGAGAATTATTGGATAAAATCTTACTTCTTATAAGATTTATTGGATTAAATCTTACTTTTTTTCACTTTAATATAGAACTTGTCATCAACTAGAATTTAAATCTCACCTTCATATACAAAATAGAGAAAGGAGCCGGGTGTGGTGGTACACACATATAATCCTGGTACTTGAGAGATTGAGATAAGAAGATCCCAGGTTCATGGCCAGCTTCAGCAACTTAGTGAGACCCTGTTTCAAAATAAAAAATAAAATAAGGCTGAAGGTGTAGCTCAGAGATAGAATGCCCCTGGGTTCAATCCCCAGTACCACAAAAGAAAAATAAAAAAAAAGAATAAATGAATAAAATAAAATATAGAGAAAGGAGAAAAAAGACATGGTATTTTTTATAAATTGAATAATATTATGAAATTATAGAAACTACTAAATAATTTAATTGTATATATCAGAGTAGGAAGGCTATTTTAATGTTTTTAAAGTCTAAATTGTATATCGTATGTTCTTTTTTAAATGTCTAGATTTTTTTCTAAATTATTTTTCTAAAATGCATATATTTTATTTAATAAATCCTAAGCTTTTTAGCAATATTCACAGAAAGAAAAATTGAGTATTGTGATAGATACAGTATAAATAAAGGTGGGAATAAATAAGAAATACCTTATTAGACAAGTGCAAACAAATAAATTAGAAAGCTAAATAACTTTCTGAATTGGTGAAAATTGGAATTTCTGAATTGGTGAAAAGCTTAAAAGGTTCCTAAACTCATCATTAATTTTATTAAATAACTAAATTGCTCATATACTACATGAATAAAAAAATTAGATCAGGTTGATTTATAACAAGGTCTTTGTACACATTAAATAAATGTATTTGACTTTTTGCTGTGTGTTTAACCCCCCACCCTCTGCATTGGTATTGAAGATTGAACCCAGAGACATTCTACCTCTGAGCAATACTCCCAGTCCCTTTTTAATGTTTTGTTTTGAAACAAGGTTACTGAGTCTCACTCAGTTGTTGAGGCTGATTTTGAACCTGTGATCTTCCTCTCTTGAAGTGGTGATACTATAATTAATGTTTTTAAATATATTAACAGGTTCTTTCCAATGAGTTTCTTTAGTCTGGATCATGCTGCAAGGGATATAATAATATCTATTTTTATTTCTGTTAGTATTTCCCTAGTATAAATTTCTAGAAGTAGAATTAATGTATCAAAGGTTATAAATAACAATGATTCTAGAAACCTTTTTGCAGATTGCTTTCAATCTTATACAGTTGTTAGCAGTATCTGAAGGCATTTACACTGGATATGATGTTTTTCTCATTTAGTTTTTTTTCTTACCATGTTTCTATTAAAGTTCCAAACTTCTATTTTCTCACTCAGTTACAAAAAAAAGATAATTGTTTAATTCTATTTTTGATTCATGGACTAGAGTTGTGACATTGCAAAGGAAAAGAGAATGAGTTAGAGTTTCCCTTATAGTTAGGCAAAATTTTTTTTTTAATTTTATTTATTTCTATTGGTGCATTATAATCATACATCTTTGTTAGGTACAAGCTGATAAAGGCATACATGCACACATTTCTCATTTAACCCTTCCCCATTTCCCACCCCACCCTACTCCCTCCTTCTCCCTCCTTCTCAAGGTCAGTTTAGTGATTGACTTTGATGTGTTCATGAAAATACATCATGCTCATTAGGGTGTCCCCCCTCCCCTCATCACCTTCTGTTAAGTCAAATTCTTAGGCAAAAAATATTTAAGAAAGATTTTCTGGTTGTTAATAGGAACAGATACTAGAGATTGTTGCTTTCTCAGGTAGAAGGCTTTTTTATTTTTTCATATAAGGATTAACATGTTATTCCAAATTCAACAGTGATGCAACTTCTAAATGTTGCTACCTCTTAACATCAATAGCTGAAAGCTCTGAGGTTAACTTGATTTTGAATCTACTTTTTGGTCAGGCAAAGCTGGCGCTTTTGAGAGAGAGAAAAAGAATATTATGTAATATTCTTAAGTAATACTAAGTAATATTAAGGACATTCCTTAATCCGTATTCATATTAATGGAATTAACAGTACATAAAATAGACTTCAAGTAATATTTAAGCATTGTTCTATATTGTGTCAGCATTTCATTCTGTCAAAATCATCAGTCTTTTGCTTTTGTGTATTTGTTTTTTATAGTTCCTGTTCTAGTATTTAAAGCCCTAGCACAACTTCTGTCCCTTGTAAGCCTTTTAAAACTAATAATTTAGTTATGGGCATATTTTTTAAATTGTAATTGATTTGTTTATAGATTATATTATTTTGTAGTAGTGTAAAGGTTTTTTTTTTTCAACCACTGCTTTAAGTTTAAATATTATAACATATTTTGAAGTTACCCTAGGAAAATATCTAGTGTCATAAAACCTTTGCTATTAAATTTTTTTTCAATCTTCTAAATAAAGAGTCTGGCAGGAAATAAAGCTTAAACTATAGTTATTTCATAGTAGTTTATACTTATTTTTAAATGTAAAAAGTTAAATGAATAAGCAGCAGGTCAAGTGTACCTTTGCACCTTTTCCTATGGGATTTTGATATTAATTTAGTTATTCAATCAGGTACCTGGACCTCTTGCTGAAGTTTCTAAGAAGAATTTCATTGGTTCTTTTGGCCAATGTTACCGAGTGTCTCTTGCCCATGCTTCAATTGAAAGGAAAGAAAATATACTGTGTTTTAGATAATAATGAATTCATTAAGGTTTTTAGAGTTTCAGAGTATAAAAATAGAACTTAGTATGAACCAAAGTAACTCTTCTAAGGAAGAAAATGAATGGGGAATACAATACTGTACATTTTTAAAGTCATTGCCCACCATCAGAGAATTTATTCTTGAGACACTTAAACTTGTGGAATAAAACCAGAAGGAAAAGTAATGGTGGCATTATAATTTTTGTATAATAGCATATACTATATAACTTAATCTTACTGGTTATTTTGTATACAGTATATTTTTGTGAAACATCTATTTCATTATCAGCATATTTTATATGTTATCAAATATTTACTGAACAATTATATATAATAAATTTTTATACATTTATATTGTTATTATAATGAACAATAAATCGGCTTAGTATTGGAATAGTACATGGCAGTACCTGGGCACCATGTATTCTGACAGAGTTTGTGATGCTTAGATGGTGGAAGTAGAGCTCTTATGGATGTATCTACCCTGCTGAGTGGGTCAACACCACTAAAGGTATAAAAGTAAGCTGCTTTCAAGTATTTAACATTTCCTTTTTTACTCTGCCACTTTTAAGAGTAATTCTTAGTTACCCATAATTTTACCAAAACATGAATTTGAACAGAAGGTACTGTGCAACTCTTGCACAAAAGCCAGCCAGCAACTGCTATAGCTTAGACAAGTGTCCCACAAAGGTCCATGTGTTAAAAAAAAAAGGCTTGGTCCCCACGATAGAGCTACTGAGATGTAATGGAGCCTTTAAAGAGTGAGGACTAGCAGGAGGTCATGAGATCATTAGAGGCTTGGCCTCAAAGGGAATGACTGTGGGACCCTGGTCCCTCTCTCTTTCTTTCTTTACTCCCTTTTTTCCTGATGAGGTGAGCATTTTTGCTTTGCCAGCATACTCATAACATGGCCACAAGCCCAAAGCAATGGAACCAATCCATCATAGAATGAAATCTCCAAAACCATGAGCCAAAGTAAACCTTTTCTCTTTATAAGTTAATTATCTCAGATCTTTCTTACATTGGCAGGGAGCAGACTAACACAGTAGGTGAGCAAAGTGGACTTTGGCTATAGTTGACTTAGCAGTCCAGTATAATTAAGGAGGTGATTTGACTTTACCCTGCAGTAATAGAAATACAGTGTCCAGAACAAATCATATGGTGGTTTTCTTTGCTCCTCATCCTAACACCATCTTGAGTATTGTGTTTATTTCTGGGTACTGTCCTTGACAAAGGGCATAATGACTGTAACGCTACTAGTGGGAGGTAGGAATGTACTAAAAGCTATGTCAAAGCAGATGGAGATGGCTTAGAAAATCCAAGGCCAGTTTTTCTGCTCAAGTACTGATTTTTGCCTCACCTCTTTCTATGCTTTCAGCAAGAGTCACAGTTGCTTCAAAAATTAATAGTTTTCCCATTCAGAAAATAGAAGTACGTAGCTTACTTAGCATTTTAGGCTTCTGTAGTGTGTAAATTGGAAAATGTAGGTACCATATCAATAGCTTTATCCCCATGCAGGGAAAAAAAATTGCCCTCTTATGCCCTTAAAAAAGGCATAAAAGGATTAATTCACCCTATTCATCTTATCTTATGCTTTGCTAGCAAAATTCAAAATTATTTTTGCTATTTAGAAATTTCAAGGTGAATGGTTACATACTTTCTTTTTAGGTAGATATATTCAGTTTCTTTGCTTGCCTCATCTTTATTATTTTGTGGTCCTGTTTTTCTATTTTTCCTTCTTTCTTTGGGTATATTTTGTGCCTCTTCTGACTTTTTTGCTTGCACAATTTATTTTACTACCATGTAACCCTTTATTATTATTTATTTGTTCTGAATATTAATGACATTTAAGAAACCAGGGAATTACTGACCTTGATTAAAGCTAATAGTTAAGTAAAATACTTTGATCTTTAAAAGAGTATCACTTAGAATAATAAGAACAATTCTATTGCTGAATTCATTCCTTAGGTATCTGTACTAATGCAGCAGATATTCATATAACTTATAAACATCTGGATGTAGGATTTCCTACTCATTATAAGAATATGTAATTTCTAGTAATTGGTTCAGTAGTAATGAGAGTCCTGAGTAGAAATGATAAATTAATACAATTCTCCTGCTCGTACTGATTCTTACCTTTTAAATTCTAATTAAAAACGTTCCCATCTTGGACTAATAAATATTATATTAAAGTGCTAGTAATTCCATAAAAGAAGTTCTAGGTTGTTGTTGTTGTTGGTGGTGGTGGTGGTGATATGTGTGTGTGTGTGTGTGTGTGTGTGTGTGTGTGTGTGTGTGTGTATGTGTGGGTGTGGGTGTGTGCATGTGTTGTTAGAAAGCAAATCCTGGGCCTTCTGCATGCTAGGCAAAGACTAACACTGAGCTACACCCTCAGCCCTTCTGACTTCTGAAAAAGAATGAAATAATGAAATTTGGAATATTTCTTAGGAAATACTACTTATATCCAATCTCTGTCTCTTTTTCAACTCTATCCATTCTTAGTGTGTTGACTATTCTGACATTTCTATTATGACAAAGCTCAGCTTAGCTGCCACATGGTCAGAGAACTCATTCAAGAAGTCTGGATAACAAACTGTCAAATAATCAAGACATTAGGTATGGGCAACAAACCCAGGCAAGTTGGAAGAAGACTTTCAAACTGAAGTCATTTGGATGCAGTGACAGAATACCTGAGATAATCAGCTTATAAGGAAGAAAGATTAGTTTGGGCTCATGGTTTCAGAGGTTTAGGTCCATGGCCGCTTGGGCTTTGTTGCTTTGGGCCTATAATAAGGCAGTATATCATGGCAAAAATGCATGGTGGAGGGAACTGCTTACCTAATGGCAGCTAGGAAGCAGAGAGACGGAGAGAGTTAGTAGCTGGGGTTCCAATATTCCCTTTCAAGGGCATGCCCTCAGCGACCTAACTTCCTTCCACGAGGCCCCACCTCCTAAAGTCCTACCCCCTCCCAGTAGTGCCATAGGCTGATGACCAAGCCTTCAGCACATGAACCTTGTGGGGACCAGAGCTGTTGATAAAGTCTTTTTTAATTCCAAAGAGACTAAGAAGCACTTTAGTCTTGCCTGCAGTCCCTAGATAGATTTTCAGCAAATAGGAACCAGTCTTTAAAATCTAATAAGTATACACTTTTTTTCTGTGTTATTATAGAATCTCTACCCCCTTTCTCCATAGGGGCAATAGGTCTTTTTTTTTTTTCAGTCAGCATAGATTACTTTTACCTATAGAAATGTATTGCAGTTCTACTGAAACAGCTCCTTTCCATTCCTTAATAATTATTCCACACATAGGGGGTAAGAATATGCCTTAGTTATTAAGAGTACAGTTTCTAAAGCCTAATTTCCAGATTTGTCCTAGCTGTGACACTAAACTTATTTGTGACCTTAGGAGAATTACTTAATTTCTCTATGCCTCTATTTTCTCTACCTGTTAAATAGGGATGATACTGGTAGAAGTAAATGAGAAGACACAAGGAAAAGAAGTATCTCACAGACAATGAGAGTTCAATTTATATTAGCTCATTTTAAACATCATCATCTATAGGATCTACAGGCCTAACTACACTTCTCACGTTGATGGTATTCACAGGTCTTACTTATGAACCATAAGCTTCTAACCTGCAACAGAAGTCTCATCCTCTAGCTGTACATCTTACCTTTTAAGTTTTCAAACTGCTCCTATTCTCCTAAATTAATAGTGGGTCAGTAGGTATCTGATTTTCATGCTAATCATCTTACTACATTTTCTGATTTTTCCATATTTCAGTGCCTTTTATTGTTTTCGTGAGCACAGTACTTCCCATGTATTACAGCATCATTCTTACTCTCATCCCGTATGGCCATTCAACAATCACCATATGCTTACTGATTTTTTTCAGAGGGTATTTTTTTAAGTACATTTCTTTCTATTGGAATTAAACTCTCCTTACTAGTATTTTAAACACTAAGCTGGGCGTGGTAGCGCACGCCTGTAATCCCAGTACTTGGGAGGCTGAGACAAGAGGATCACGGACTACACGTTCAAAACCAACCTCAGCAACTTAGACCCTGTTTCAAAACAAAAAAGGTAATAGGGCTGGAGGTATACCTTGAAGGAAAAGACCTCTGGGTTCAACCTCCAGTACCTTGCTTTTCAATTCATCAGCAATAATGGAATAATATTTACAAGATTCTATACTCTGAAAAATTAGAGGGTTAAATGATAATGACCTTTGTAATGTACAAATGCTGTCCTTTGCTATGAGCAAGTTGAGCATGCTTTTATTCTTTAGTGAAATTTTCATGAAATAAAATTCTGTAAAACAAGAAGCGTCTATACTTTTTAGCTGATCTCTGCTTCACCAGTTTCTCCTCCCACAGGTTATACCACTACAAAACACCATCTTTACAAAATAATTTTGACCACATCCCTTTCATAGTAAGTCTAGTGGGTTATTAGTGTCTATGAAATTAGAAATTCTTCCAACTACTTGGGAATGTGTTTTTATAATTCTAGTTATATCTAATTCTGTTCTATGAAAGAAATTCTTTGTTCATAGCCAAGTATAATTCTCCCTGTTCTATACTTATCTATACTTATATAATACATTTTTTTTGATGAGCATTTTTTTCTATTTAATAACACCATGTTTAACTTTACATGTGATATTTGGCTTACAGTCATCTTAGATGTACATTATATAATTTAGTACTATATTGTCTTGTGTGCTTTCATAATAATTGTTATGTTTCTTGGATTCAGTTATTAGGATATATCATAACAATATAATTTCCATGAAAATATGAATTCTTTTTGGTACCTTCCATATTTGTCTTATGAAGTTAGGTGGTCAGTGAGCATAGCTGATTTTTTTCTTGTATTTCAGTTTTGTGACTTATTAAAACCAGAGGCACACAGATTTCATGTCACTTTTAATCTCTACTTTTTGTCATAAAGTGTCAATCCTTGTCAGTTTTGAAAAGAGACCCAGTTTTTCATCTTCTGAACAGGAAATTTGTACTTTTATATATAGTTCAGCTCTAATCATCAATTCCTTTGCCTACATCTTTTTTCTAGGTTTTAAAAACAATGGAATCTCAGATTGAAATACATTATATTTGACATTATTTCGAAGTGACCCTCTCCTCTTCCATGTGTTCTCTTAAAAAGAGATGTTTGAATACTTCCAATTTTTAAATGTTTAAAAAAATAGGCATGATGCACTTGTCTAGTTTTAAAACCATAGTTCCATGCTTTTCTGTGGAATTATTGAACAATTATCAGGATAAGCATGTAGAAGGCTTGAGTATTTATTGTTCAGTTAGTTTTGCTCTGTTTTCCAAACTATATAATGAAATTTTTATATTTTCAACCAGGAAACTAATCTCAATCTTATTTTAAAAAAAAAAAAAACTATCAGAATCTCTACCTATTCATTATTCAGTAACTTCTCATTCTTAATTGACAGTGCACATGACAAATAAAAATAGTATATATTGAGATTAGCTTTTATTGTCTTTTATTTTTCATTTCAGATGTCCTGTACAGTAGATCCACTATGTGTAACTAAATAGGCTTTTGAGAGCTATTAGATAACTTAATCACTATGCCTACAAGGAAGTATTGTCCAAGCTGAAGGTTGCTATCTTTTTAATGAACATTTATAACCCCTTTATTTATTTGAGTTAATGGGAAATTTATGAAGTATAAACATGTATCATCACCATCCAAAATACTTAAATTTTTGTTTATATCTAAAAATAATAGCTGGGCATTGTGGTGGGTGCTTGTAATCCCAGTACTTGGGAGGCTGAGGCAGGAGGATCACAGGTTTGCAGACAGTCCCAGCTACTTAGTGAGGCCCTCCGCAACTTTAGTGAGACCCTGTTTCAAAATAAAGAGAAAAAATAGGCTTGGGGGTATAGCGTGGAGGTATAGCATGGAGGTAGAATGCCCCTGGGTTTGATCCTCAGTGCCACAGAAAAAATAAACAAACAAACAAACCAAAGTCAAAAATAGTTTTAAAATGTTTGTGTTCCAAGAACAAACAGTTGATACTGGTTATTAACAGATGTATTAAATAGGCAAATGAAGAAAAACTAAAATAATAGTCTTTTCTGACATGATACCATGTATATGTTCCTGGAAACTTCATGTTTTATAGAATTACCCGCTAAAAGAAGGGCTTTTGAGAAAGCTAATGTTGGCACACGTGGCTTATAGCTAATGTAACTTTCTAAATAAAATAAAATGTGATTCTGAATACTACCACAGTCAAGTATCCCCAGATATTTGTACCTAGAATCAGTCCATACTCTTCAGCCACATATGCTCAGATTCATGCTTTACTCTTAAAGGCATTTGCTTCTAACAGAGACCAATATAATCAAAACCAAAAATATAATTCAGACATATCCTTCATTAATAAGGTGTTTTGTTTTGTTTTCATATGGAGTGATGTCTTCACATTTCTGTCTATACTAGCAGCTTCCCAAGATAGCTTAATGTGGAAGAAAGCCCAGCAATTCTTTAAACCACTAAAGTAACCACTTCTTCCAATAAAGGCAGGCAATTTATTATAGAGTTTTTGTATTTTTTTCTTAACTGTGAAAACTTCTACCTCTGGTTATTTCAAATCATTAGCATGCTGGGAATAAAAACTTACACATTTGCATTATACTGACAAGATTCCTCCATTTGCCAATTACATATAAACTAATTCTTGTTGAAGAATTAAGCAGACCATAGCTAAAATAATTATGTATTAGCAATAGAAAAGACCTGGATAGAATAAATATAGGTAAAAGAAGGTCAAGTTTGATGAACTGTAAATTGGGAGTATTGTCAAAATCTAGAAGGTTTTAGACTCTTATAAACAAAACCATATAAACATTTTGGTTTAAAACACAAAGATTATTTCCTAAAGTTTTGTATGTGTCCCAGCCCCATCCTTACCCTGGCTTCTACTCCTGTGACATAATGAATCAGTCATTGCATAATTTCTGTCTTTCTAGAGCATAATGATACTCAGCACAAATTAAAGAGTCACTGTGCTCTTTCCCAGTGAGCCCAAATACAGCCTTAATAACGGTCTCAATGCAGCAATCGAGGCTTTCCTCTCCACCAATCTGACTTGGCAAATCATGTGATGTTATTTATTCACAATTTACTATAATCCAAGCAGTATGTTAAAGTACTAAATCCTTTACCAAAATAATTATATTTTATCCTTCAACATCCTGCATACTAGTTAGTGTTTTAATCCCCATTTACAAGTGAGGAAATGAAGGCTTAAGTTTTATCAAATTGATCACAGTAAGCCACTTCAGTTTATTTTAAAAAGAAAATAGTATAAATATAATGAAGTAAGAAAATGAAATTACAGTTGAAGTTAGATGCTAGAGCAGTATGATGAGTTGGGATTGGGAGGTCATTTATAAGGCACCAAAATAATGGGGGGGAAAATGAGGATTCAAAAGAAGCCAATTGGAAGATTGGGGCCAGTGTGGAGGTGATAAAACAGGCCTTGATTCTCTAAGAGACAGTGAAAGCAAGCTCTGTTTCTTACTTTGGTATTGCCAGTTTTCATCATTGTGAGGTCTTACTTTGCTCTATTTCTTGTCCTTGAAAATCCGTGAGATTTACTGTCTTATTCTAAGAGTAACTTTTCTTTTTACTTAACTGCCAATTCCCTCAGCCAAATGATGCCTAAACCAGTGATGATTTCAAATATTTAAGAGAATTTAGGAAACACATTGAATTTGAGGTTGGGATGTCCAGTGGTCTTTTGTCTGAGCAGTCACTAGGTTAGAGATTTTAAGGCCATGACATACAGACCATAGTTGAAATTGTAGGAGTGAATGACATCTTTTATCAGGAGTGAAAAGAAAAGGCTTGAACCCAAACCATGAATACCCCCTATATTTGGCTGTCTGAAGAAGGAGAATCTAGTGCTGGAGAACTCACACAGAACTGTAAGGAAGAGAACTAGAAGAGGTGTTGGTAGTAGACAGTATCAAGAAGGAAAAAAAGGTCAGTTGTCAAGTGCTCCAGAAAGACCATGTACCTTGGGGAATAAGGGCAAATTGATTTGGCAGTAAGGTCAGAGATGGCTTTTGCCTGCTTGCATTGTTTCTATGGAGATAAAGTAAGAATTGGAAATCTGATTTTAGTGGGTCAAAGACATGATGCAAAGTGAAGAAGTGAAATGTATTGGTGCTTCCTGATAAGCTTTAATAAATGTAATGGAAATACATCATGAGGGAAAGAGGTACATGATTGCAGGCTATATTCAAATAGCAGCTCCTTGCTTTAACATGCCAAGAAACTAAAACCCAACAAGTTACTGTCATTTTCACTATGGCAAAGCCAGTAAGTGGAAGATGGAACAAATAGCATTAGTCTTCAAATTCCACATCCACCAGTATTTATTTATAAGCAAACTCTTAGCCCAGAAGGAAGGTAAAATTTTTTTTTAATGATTTCTTTTGGCAATTGAATTTATTCTTTCTTAGATGTAAAAGAGGATAAATTATGGTTGTTCTAGAAAATATTGATCTACAAATATTGTACTTGCAAAAATATGTTTTTAAAAAAAAACATTGAATCACTATAAAGAAATGAAAAGTATTTAAGGAAATAGATGTTTAACTTGATTAAAATATTATGCATTGTATAGAAGCATGATAAATCATTAATACGTACAGCCTTTATGTTTTTATAATTCAAAATTTTTTAAACTCACTGGAACAAAATGCAAAATTCAGTCTGTGTTACAAATGTACAAAACGAAGGCAATGTATGTATTCATAGTGAATTCAGGGAGATACTTTTAACACCATGGTTTTGTTTTTTATTGGGGGAATTATATGGAATTACAAATATAGAGAAGTGAATCTTAAACCATTATTTACGGTGATGTAGCTTATACTTGTACAGTTGTATGAAAATAAAATACATGTATTTTTTTAAACTTTAGTTTTTTGTATAAGAGCACCACCTATGGGTTTCTCATGTGTTTGGAAAATTTTGCTTAAAATCTAATAGAACAAAAACCTAATAAAATTCTAATTTTCTGCAATTAGCTTATTGTTCTTTATTATTAATAAGGTCTTAAAATAGAATTATATTTGGATAAGTTTTATCTTTTTCTAAAACATCATTCATTTATATTAAAGATTTCTTTATAAGGAAAATTGCTTTTAATGAAACAGCCAAAAAAAAGTTGGAAACTTTGTGCTGGATAGTGACATAAATGATGTATTTTTTAAAATATACTTTAATGTATTATGTCTGTATATTTTTGCCATGAATCTCTGTGTGCTGAAAGTGAAATCCCTTTGGCAATATATTCTAACTCCTAGGGAGACCCCATTTAGGTGCAAACATTTTTTTCTGCAATAGAATATACTTTTTTTTGGTGGTGGTGGTACTGGGGATTGAACTCAGGGGCGTACTACCTTCGAGCTATATCCCCAGCCATATTTTTTATTCTTTATTTTGAAACCGGGTCTCACTAAGTTGCGGAGGGCCTCACTAGGTAGCTGAGGCTGGCCACGAACCCGGATCCTCCGGTCTCAGCCTCCCAAATGCTGGGATTACAAGCGTGCGCCACCATGCCCGGCTTTGCAATAGAATATACTTTTAAATCCTTATTTGCATGTTTTCAGAGGAAGAGTTAATCCGTAGAAATAAAGATTGACTTTTAAGTAATATAGCTTATTTTATTTTTGGTCATTATAAATACTTTTTTTAAATTTACATAGTATATTTCCTGGCATTTTTGCTTGAATAGATTATATAACCTTTATTACAAAAGAAATAAAGTAGCCTTTTTTTTTCCTAAATCACAGGGTTTTTTTTGGGTTTTTTTTTGGTTTTTTTTTTTGGTTTTTTTTTTTTTTGCGGTACTGGGGGTTGAACTCAGGGGCGTTCTACCTTCGAGCTACACCCCCAGCCCTATTTTTTACTCTTTATTTCGAAACCGGGTCTCACTAAGTTGCGGAGTGCCTCACTAGGTAGCTGAGGCTGGCCGCGAACCCGGATCCTCCGGTCTCAGCCTCCCGAATGTTGGGATTACAAGCGTGCGCCACCACGCCCGGCTAAATCACAGTTTTAATGAGGATATTTAGTTATATATGAATTGGGTTACCTGACTTAAACTAACAGCAGAACTAAAGAAGCGTGAGAGTTAAGGTACTTTGCTTACACTGATTCATTTACTCACTCAACAACTCTTTGAGATAGGTATGAATATTAATTTCCTTTTGTGTGTGTGTGTGTGTATGTGGTACTGAGAATTGGAATTAAACTTTCCCAGGGGCATTCTACCTCTGAGCTACACCCCAAGTCCTATATTTTTTATTCTTTATTTTGAAACAGGGTCTCACTAAGTTGCGGAGAGCCTCACTAAGTAGCTGAGGCTGGCCTCGAAACCAGATCCTCTGGTCTCAGCCTCCCAACTACTGGGATTACAAGTGTGTACCACCATGCCTGGCTTTAATTTGCTATTACGATATAATAATCCCTTACCATTTGGAAAGTAATAATGTATATATTCTGATCTCAGTATGATTTTTTAGTTTAATATGTAGTTTTTATTATTTTTCTGAAAATTGCCCCAGTACTTCTGATAACTGTTTATGTATCCCTGGCAGCTAGTTTCTCCATTCCTAATTTGCTGCTTCTAAACTTCTGTTGCTTTAAAAATCAGATAATTTAATTTGGTGATGCTATATTAAATAAGAGGTTCTAGGATTTTAAATTCTACTAAAGGCTTAAGCATGCATCATATTTTTTATTTAGGGGGGTATTTTTTAGACCAGTGATTTCATTTTTAATTGATAGTAAATTGTCAGATTATCTGCTGAATTCTGGTCAGGTAAAATGTTAACTATATTATACAGAGAGTTCAAGATAATGCAGGAAGAATGATTCAGGAAAGTGTTGATGTTAGTTCAATTTTTTCTGTCTGTATGAAGATTTTCTTCTGTGATATTCACATATCTAATCACGTATTTTTTAAGCACTATTTAAAGAGTTTATTTTTCAGTAATTCTGGAATTATTTATGGTCCTGTAATAAAAGTTTGGGAGAATCAATGGAATAAATGGAAGAACTACTTTGCAGTAATTTTGAATGTTTGCTGTCTTTATCCAATCATCCACTAACTTCCTGACAAAAATTACAATCCAGTATCTTAGTATGTTTATTTATGGTACCCTAAAAGCAACATGATAATTTAAGCATCTAAATACTAAGTTTAGTAAATGAGACTTTAGATAATTTATGATAAAGAAAAAAAATTTAGAGATATTTGAAAAAGATGGATGGTGAATTAATTGATCTCTTGACTAAATCTAGCAATCCTGACTCCTGAATGATCCAATCTGAAAACTCCTTTGCCTGCCCAAAACATGTACTTAATTAGGAGAAAGTTTTTTGTCTAAAAATGGAAGAAATTAAAATATGCTAAACTAATAGAAGCATTCTAAGGTTGATAAGACCATATCTTACTGCATATGATTTGATGTTTGAAGTTTTTTTTTTTTTTTTAAGAAATATTAATTTACTAAATGCTGTGTTTTAAAGTATAAAAATTAGCTAAGATTTCTTTGGCTATCTTCCAGCTTGTGGAGAGACTCCAGAACAAATTCGAGCACCAAGTGGTATAATCACGAGTCCAGGCTGGCCTTCTGAATATCCTGCCAGAATGAACTGTAGCTGGCTCATAAGGGCAAACCCAGGGGAAATCATTACTATAAGGTAATTCTGACACCTTTTTGACTTATTATGTAATAATTTTATTACAAAGCATAAATTTGATTTTCAAGTATCATTATATAACATACAGTAATATTTAAAAAATTATCAGAAGATACAAATTGTAGCTCTTAGAATCTTTTTTTTTTTTTTTGTGGTACTGGGGATTGAACTCAGGGGCATTCTACCTCTGAGCAAACCCCCAGCCCTATTTTTTTTTTTTATTCTTTATTTTGAAACAGGGTCTCACTAAGTTGCGGAATGCTTCACTAGGTAGCTGAGGCTGGCCGCGAACCCGGATACTCCAGTCTCAGCCTCCCCAGTGCTGGGATTACAAGTGTGCACCACCATGCCCAGCTCTTAGAATCATTTTAAGAGAAAGAATAATGGCCCAATGGCCCATCCACTATGAGTTCTGAATGTTTTCTGATGGCAATGTATTTACAGTGAGTCACCTATATTCTTCTAAACCATATTTGAACAAAAGGTACACGTTTGCTAAATAGCTAATCTACTTAGTGTTCTAGACTATAACCATGGTCTAGAGGGGTGTGTGTGTGTGTGTGTGTGTGTGTGTGTGTGTGTGTGTAAAACATAAAATAAGCTAATAATGAATAAATATTACAACTTTGAAACAAAAGAACATTTGTTAAGAATATAAAGTGAGAGATATTCCTAGGGAAAATAACCATAAGTTTAAGATTTTAATAGTAAATATGATATAAATAAGAAAGGTTAAGATTAATTTTAAAGATTTTCAGTTACATGCAGAAAAAAACTGAGAATAAGATATTAAGGAGAAAATATTCAGTAAACTAATTATTGCTTGCTTCAGGAAATTATATCAAGGCTATTATGGAAAAACAAACAAACAAAAAAAAAAAAACCTAAAAGGGGGGAAAAGCAGTGTGCCGAAAACAAAGAACTTCATTGGAGCTAAAACTCAAATAAGAACACCATTCCCATCAGAGACAGCCTTCTGCTATAGCACAAAAGCATCTTTGACATCCTTTCTTGTGTTACGTTTTTATGAGTGGGAATCATGGAATTTTAGATTTAGATGGAACTTTACAGATCATGGACTTAAATCTCTTTATTTTTCATGTTTAAAAATAAAGCTTGTAAACTTGGCCTCCTTTTTCATCTTTTTCCATCTTCCGTATTTATATTATTTAATGAGAGCCAGTCTCCCTTGAGAAGCTATCTTCCATCCCTTTTTTTCTGTGAAGGGTATAAAGCCAGCTATACTTTGTTTTCCTTTTAGTTCCTCTGCCCCAGGCTACTTCTGGCACACTGGAGCTTCTTTTGTGAAAAGTATTATTCTTTTGCCTGATTGATCAATAGGATACACTATTGAAGCTAATCTTTCTTCAACAGGACCAGTGTTAGAATCTGAGCAGTGTACCTATTTTCTGTTACTTTTGTAAGATGACCAAGTATAAATATGCTTACAAAGTAATGCTCTTAAAAATATTGAATTTTCAACCTAAAAATAGAATTTGTTATAGAGATTTTAATCTTTTAATCTAAAAATTAAACTGCAACTAACCTTCGGCTCAGTTATTAAAAGTTGAAAATTCTTGCCAGCACAAAAGAATTACATGGAATACTACCATCTTGTATTGATCATGTGTTGGACTCTTGAGATTTCACAAAGTAAATACACTAAAAATCAAGTATAGTATTGAAATACAGAACAAAATTAGAGGCAAACCCTACGTCTAAAGGGAGATTTCCTAAATTCTGGAAAGAGTTAATAAATTTGTATTTACACAAATAACATGATTTTAGAAATAAAGTCATTATGGTAATAATAAGACTTATAAATGACTTACATGTGCATAAAAACAGATAATTTTTACATAGGATTAGTAATAGAGAATCTTAAACAACTCAAAAGAATTATATGCCATAATCAAATGCAGCTCATTCAGACATGCAAACAAGTTAGTGTTAGGAAATTTGTAATTAATTTGCCTTGTTAACAAGTCAAAAGAAAAGGTATGTGATTATCTAGAATAGATGTTTTAAAGCATTTTGATAAAACTTGAATTTAAAATCCTTAGTAAAATGCAATTCAAAACATGGTTTTTAACAATCTGAGTAGAAGAGGAAAACAATATTATAGGGCACAGACATACAATACTGAGAGCTCTCTGTATAAAACTGGGTGAAAATCATGATAAAGGCATTTTTACTATATTTCTATCCCTGGAAACTCTCCCAAATCAACTAAGGCCAGGGGATAACCCTAGAAGATACAGAATTGAATCCTAGCATCCTGCATGAAGCCCATGACTGGGGTCAGGCTATTTTTCTCAGGAAAGCAGGCTGAAAAGAACTTCCACTAACCACTGCCTGAACTTACATGGGGTTGCAGGCTTAGAGAGGTGAGAAGACAAACCCTAACAAATGTTAATTCTGTGACAGATCTGTAATACTCTGAACTACCATTTAAGACTAGATGTGGCATGGGGATCCACGGGCGGGAACCAAGAAGGAGAAAGGGTTTTAAAAGAGAGAAGGGGGTAAATTTTAAAGTTGAAAAAGGCAGTCAAGGTCAGAAAAATAATAAAATTTTTAAAAAACTGAGTTTTGAAAAGTGGGAAAAAAGATAAAGCTCAAAGCAAGACTAAAAGATACAAATAAACACAAGAACCAAGTGACCATAATTATAACAGAAATTTACAAAGTAATAAGGGCACATTATATATAGTTTATGTTAATATTTTTGTACAGTTAGGTGAAGTAGATCATTTTCTAGGAAATGTGTGTATTACTAAAATTAGTTCAAGAAGAATTTGAAAACTGATGAAATCAAGTCATTAAAAAAAATAGGACTCCAGCCCTAGATAGTTTTATAGTTTTGACCTATTAAGGAGATAAAGAATTTTCTTAATCTTATAAAAGATGTCTATTAAAAAGTTTTAAGAAGCAAATAATGTCAAATTTAACTTGAGCCCCAAGAACCAGGACCAAGATGTGTGCTTTCCCTATTTGGGCTGGAACACCTACGCAACAAGCAGAAATTAGTGACAGAAAAAACAGGATGAAAGAGACAAAACTTTCCTTATTTGTCAGCAATAGATTTGTTTAAATAGAAAACCCAAGCAAAGCCGGGCGTGGTGGTGCATACTTGTAATCCCAGCATTTG
Source organism: Graphiurus murinus (assembly GCA_004027655.1). Taxonomy (NCBI): domain Eukaryota; kingdom Metazoa; phylum Chordata; class Mammalia; order Rodentia; family Gliridae; genus Graphiurus; species Graphiurus murinus. The sequence continues at coordinate 132,808 of PVLC010001082.1, read as the reverse complement.
GGAGGCTGAGACTGGAGGATCTGGGTTCGAGGCCAGCCTCAGCTACGTAGTGAGGCACTCCGCAACTTAGTGAGACCCTGTTTCAAAATAAAGAATAAAAAATAGGGTTGGGGGTATAGCTCGGAGGTAGAATGCCCCCGAGTTCAAACTCCAGTACTGCAAAAAGAAAGAAAGAAAGAAAATCCAAGCAAATTTAAAGATGATAGATGTGAAAAACCTTTAAATCATATGAAAGTACTATGTATAACTTCATAGTAATAAATTTTGCGAAGATAAAATTAATAATTTTTAAGAATATTTAAAGTATTAAAGTCTGTATTCTAAAGAGTTAAGGCGCAGTATAGCATTAGTGCTTTATTAGGTAAGCTATTATAAAGCATTAAAAAACCTGAAGACAAACTTCACTCATAATGCATTAAAAAACCCTAAATGAAATACTAGCAAACCAAATCCAGTAGAGTATACATGAACAGATTTTGATTACTTCTTGTTCTAGACAATGTCCCTATGTTCATGAATCTTCTTTTTATACTTATATTGGTACATTGTAATTGTACATCATAGTGAGATTTCAAGTGATACAAACATACAAGCACACATCACTTGGTGTTCATAAATCTTAGATAATTATTGGACTAAAATTATTTTAAGGGATTCCTTAGTTTTAATTGAACTAGCCCTAAATAACAGTTATCAGTTTTGGATAAAATACAAAAAAGATTGAATTAAGCATTGGCAGAAACTGAAAAAAGAAACCACACTGGATGAGATAGGCTGTTTTTCCACCACCTCCCTAAAGGTTCTGGCCAGTTTGTGCAGCACAGAACTCAAGCAGATCACCATGGTCTTGTTATCATGAGATGTCAGAAGATAGAGTTGAGGTTCCTAAAACCAGTTGAGGCTGGTTGGAAAGAAAAGGCATTTTGGAAAGAAAAGAGCTTATGCAAGAAGCCTTTTTATCTGCATGTAAATTCTTCTCAAGTACTTTGACTAACCAGTGAACTTGCATACTTAAGGAGCCTCCAAGGAACCCAGTGGAGAGTAAGAGACGAAGGCTGCAGAGGCTGTGTGTGCAAGAGGATTTGGGCTGCCATGCACCACAACTGAGGCAGTTTGAAGTTTAAATTTCTATTCATTCTAGGGGAGACAGTTTGGAATTTGAAACTTGTGACTTACAGGGACTTCATAAATACCTTGGAATTTGTATTGAAAGTCTAGAAGTATCATACTTTTCAAGTAAATACAGTGTTCTAAAACTAAAAATTTAAGACTAAAAGCAAAGCAGGAACTAACTCAGTCTGATCTGACAGTAATAGAAAAAAAATTAGCACTGTATATTTTGTTTTCTAGATAAATGTAAGAAAAAAAGAACCTCAGTCCCCTACTAGAAAACACAAAAAAGTTAATTCAAAATAAATCCTAGTTGTAAAATGTAATATAAATGTAAATGTAAAATGTAATGTAAAAGCTTAACTCTAAAATGTAAGACAAAAGCATTGTGTGTGAATACCTTTGAGATCTTAGGGTAGGCAAAGGTATCTTAAGAGAGAATACTTAAAGCACTAACACAAAGGAAAAATAATGAATTAGACTTTACCAAAACCAAAATTAATTTCTGCTCATTAAAAGAGTACATTAAGAAAATGAAAACAGGCTACATACTGGAAGAAAGTGGTAGCAATACACACATCTAACAAAGGACTTGAATCCAGAATAGAAAAAGAATGGAAAAGCAACCCAAAATTTAAAAGTGGGCAAAAGACTTGGACAGACACTTCTTAGAAGAAATAAGAATGGCCAATAAACATGAACCAATATTCAATATAATTAGTCTTCAGGAAAGTACACATAAAACCACAGTGGAGGGTGCCATTTCACACCCATGGACTACAGAGAGGAAGGCTGACCACACCCACAATTGGAGAAAACCACAGTGTGGGTGGATGGACACATCCCTTGCATAACAGTCGAAAACATGTTTATAATATAAAGAGTTCTTAAGGTATATGACAAAGCAGTTCTTTGGAGAAGAAAGAGAAATAGCCAGTAGACATAGGGGAAAGTATTTTAAGCTTAGTAGATAACAAAAAGCAAAATAGAAAATGATAAACCTGTTTTGTCCATATGATTGGCAACACATTTTTTTAAATAACTCATTTTACCAGAGATGTGAAGTATATGGGTGTTTGACACACACACTTGGTGGAATTATGACTTAGTATGAACATTTTCTGTCAGTGTTTATCAAATTTAAAGAGGAATCATATTTTTTTACCTTAGGAATACTATTTCTAGAAAAGTTTGATGTAGAGAAACACTTGCTTGTATGTGTAAGAGAGAGATGCATGTATATGGATTGTTGAAAGCATTGTCTATAACTGAATAACTAGAAACAAAGAGTCTATCAGCCATTGTTAGAGTTATTCAGAGTATTTAAAGCTGAAATAATCCTTGGATAATTAACTTCATTACCACTTAGTTTAAGGCAGAAGGAAGAAGAAAAAATCAAATCTTCACTTGCTAGTGAGATATCTTTGCTTCATTAGAAAAATATTTTTGGCTTCTCTTTTTTAGTAAGCAGTGATGATTTTGTATGTGTTTTTTTTTTTGCCCCTTAATCATACTCATATTTTATTAACTATAAGATAATGTTTGACAGTGAAGTGATTTGTTAAAAAAAAAAAAAAAAATACTCCCAAACTCAGAAACTTTTTCCTGAAAATCCTTTTGATCATTTTTAATTTTTTTGCTGTGCTTAGATTTGCATTTTGCTCTCCAGAAAATGTAAGCTATAAACTTTCCATCAAGGAAGCAGATGAACCAAAATAATCTAATTGAAGGCTAACTCTTTGTGTGTACTTCCGTTCAGCATATTACAGAGCAGCATTTCTGGTTCAAACACAGAAAAAATGAGAATGTTCTGAATTAGAAGTGGGCTTTTCTAAATACACACACAGAATTTTTTTAAATGTGCCAGTTATCACCTGATTTTAGCATTGTGTTTTGGAATCTGGTGTTACTTATGAAGAAGTACTATCCTGGAGTCTGGGGAAAAGATTCATCTGTTCGGGACACAAATGCAATATGATATGGTCATATGACTTGAAAATCCAGCAGAATTAATAAATATATGGAGATTTATAATATTGTCCCTAGTTTGTTATTATTATGAAACTTCTGACTTTTTTTTTTTTTTTAGTTTTCAGGATTTTGATATTCAAGGGTCCAGAAGATGCAGTTTAGACTGGTTGACAATAGAAACATACAAGAATATTGAAAGTTACAGAGCCTGTGGTTCCACAATTCCACCTCCATATATCTCTTCACAAGACCATGTCTGGATCAGGTTCCATTCAGATGACAGCATCTCTAGAAAAGGTTTCAGACTGGCATATTTTTCAGGTATGCTTTTAAAAAGAAGAAAAATACCGAACCAAATTCTGTACTGTTAACTGATCAGACACTTCTGGGCTAATCTTCTGAACCAAGCATCCATTTAATTATCAGTTGGCCCTCAAGTCATCTGAGGTTGAATATTTGAAGCTAAAGGCAGGTGCCTTAGAATTAGGTCTCCAAAGGTGGTTTTATATAATCTTGAAAGATGATTAATTTTGTAAACTAAGGTCAATTTTCTTTTTAAACATTCTAAATACTTTTTAAAAATATTTTCTTTCTCCCCCAAGCGTTTACTCATATAACAAAAGTTAGAATAATATTGTCCGATATGTGAATTACCATTGTTTTTACATCTTCAAAGAAAAGACATGGCTGATTTCATCTTCATAGTTTATGGTCTCAAAAGAAGAAAAAGTTGTCTTTTGCTTTTCTTAAACAAGAGTTGAGATTTTACAAATTTGAAAAATGTCAAGCATTAGAGTTATATGTGTTTTCTGCTGAAAATTATTTTATATTTTTTTGAAATTATAACTTCCTTTAGCAAATATATACTTTTATTTTTTCTTAAAAAGTCTTTGTAAGTTAGCTTCTGAAGTACATTTTCTGACACTTGAGTACCAATAAATAAGTTGTTAATTAGACAAATATTGGTCCAACATTGTCAGTTTGGGTACTGAAGGAATCTGATATGTCTTAGTTTTTTGTTTGTGTGTGTGTGTGTGTGTGTGTGTGTGTGTGTATGTGTGTGTGTGTGTGTGTGTGGTACTGGAGGGCATTCTACCTCTGAGCCATACCCCCAGTCCTATTTTATTTTTGAAACAGGATCTTGCTAGGTTGATGAGACTCTCACTAGCTGCTGAGGCTGTCCTTGAACCTGTCATCCACCTGTCTAAGCCTCCCAAGAACTGGGATTAAAAGCATGTGCCACCACACCCAGCTTTTGGTTGTTTTTACCTATCTCATTACTGTTACGTATTTAGGATAGTATGTTTAAAATTATCAAATGGAAGGATTATGATTACATGAAAAATTGTAAATAGTTTAAAGTTAATCTTATGATAATCTTAGCAAAAGTTTTAGTCTACATATTGAGTTTGCACAATACGTTATGATGTACATGGCAAAGTATTGTATGCATACATATATGTAGAGAGAGACAAACTAGAGAAGAATATGAAAAGTATTTGAAAGGTGATTGTTGTTTTGGAGAATTTTTTATTTAAAAATATCTCTCATGGTTTTGATAATGTATATACAATAATACTTAAGTTCTCAGGTAGCATATCCTACTGGCTTATGTATCTTACATCATTTTACTAAGTTCTACAGTAAAATAGCTCTCTGCAAAAATAGAAGTGATCTCTTCTCTGTTTATATTAAAATAGAAAGAACTTCATGGAAAACATAATAGACATTTAACATATCAAGTTGTTAAGTAATGGGTGCCATTACTAATTGTAATTAGAACTTAACCTATTTTTAAAAACTCTTATCACTTGGGCTTAATCAATATTTATTATAAAAAAATGCCTATTCTATACCTTTTGAAGAGCATGTTTTTTCTTTTTCTTTCTCCATCTCCCTCTACCCACATTCTCCCAGGAAAATCTGAGGAGCCAAACTGTGCTTGTGATCAGTTTCGTTGTGGTAATGGAAAGTGTATACCAGAAGCATGGAAGTGTAATAACATGGACGAATGTGGAGATAGTTCTGATGAAGAGATCTGTGCCAAAGAAGCTAATCCTCCGACAGTTGCTTCTTTTCAACCCTGCGCTTACAACCAGTTCCAGTGTCTGTCCCGTTTTACCAAAGTTTACACTTGCCTCCCTGAATCTTTAAAATGTGATGGGAACATTGACTGCCTTGACCTAGGAGATGAAATAGACTGTGATGTGCCAACTTGTGGACAGTGGTTAAAATATTTTTATGGCACTTTTAACTCTCCCAATTATCCAGACTTTTATCCTCCTGGGAGCAATTGCACCTGGTTAATAGACACTGGTGATCATCGTAAAGTCATTTTACGCTTCACTGACTTTAAACTTGATGGTACTGGTTACGGTGATTACGTCAAAATATATGATGGATTAGAGGAAAATCCACACAAGCTTTTACGTGTGTTAACTGCTTTTGATTCTCATGCACCTCTTACAGTTGTTTCTTCTTCTGGACAGATAAGAGTACATTTTTGTGCTGATAAAGTAAATGCCGCCAGGGGATTTAATGCTACTTACCAAGTAGATGGCTTCTGCTTGCCATGGGAAATACCCTGTGGGGGTAACTGGGGGTGTTACACTGAGCAGCAGCGATGCGATGGGTATTGGCATTGCCCAAACGGAAGGGATGAAATCAACTGTACCATGTGCCAAAAGGAAGAATTTCCGTGTTCCCGCAATGGTGTCTGCTATCCTCGTTCTGATCGTTGCAACTACCAAAATCATTGCCCTAATGGTTCAGATGAGAAAAACTGCTTTTTTTGCCAGCCAGGAAATTTTCATTGTAAAAACAATCGCTGTGTGTTTGAAAGCTGGGTGTGTGATTCTCAAGATGACTGTGGCGATGGCAGCGATGAGGAAAATTGCCCGGTCATTGTGCCTACCAGAGTCATAACTGCAGCTGTCATAGGGAGCTTAATCTGTGGCCTGTTACTCGTCATTGCATTGGGATGTACTTGTAAGCTTTATTCTCTGAGAATGTTTGAACGAAGGTCAGTATCAAGACAGAACTACAGTGATTATGCTCTCTGTAATACAAATATGGCCACATATTTGCCACAAATCCTTTAAATGTGATTGGCAGTATATTTTTGTTTTGCATTGGTTTAGAAATACGTAAATATTGATTTATAAAATTAGTATGAAATCCCGAGAATGAAGGCTAAATGCATTACAGACTACTAAATACTTACTGGGCGGGGTGGTACACACTTGTAATCCTAGTACTTGGAAGGCTGAGACAGGAGGATCACAGGTTCGAGAACAGCCTCAGCAATTTAGTGAGGCTCTCAGCAACTTAGTGAGACCCTATTTTTAAATAAGAAATAAAATTGGTCTAGGGGTATAACTTGGAGCTAGAATTCCTCTGGGTTCAATTCTCACTACCACAAAAAAAGAAATATGTAGCCGGGCGTGGTGGCGCACGCTTGTAATCCCAGCATTCGGGAGGCTGAGACCAGAGGATCCTGGTTCGCGGCCAGCCTCAGCTACCTAGTGAGGCACTCCGCAGCTTAGTGAGACTCGGTTTCAAATTAAAGAATAAAAAATAGGGCTGGGGGTATAGCTCGGAGGTAGAATGCCCCTGAGTTCAATCCCCGGTACCTAAAAAAAACAGAAAAAAAGAAATATGTAAGTAGAATGTAGATAGAGAAAAGGTGTTGTAAGGGAGTGGAGGGGAAGCCTGGGAAAATATATAGAAATAGGAAGCCTAGCATTGCTCAGAGAATAAGTATATAATTTAGTTTGTCTGGAGTATAAGATACATAGGAAAGACTAATAGAAAACTAATAAGAGATAAGAATGTAACTCAAGGATAGAGTTCAATGAGAGCCGTGCTTCAGAGTTCTCAGTAAGAAATGGTTAAGCATTAAAGAGTGACTTTAGGGATAGTAGTTTTCATTGTTGTGCAGGGTAAAGTGGACCTAAGAAAAGTTAATGGCAGAGAGGTTGTCCTCTATGAGATTCTTGTGAAGACAGTGACCTTCAGTCCCAGTATAGTTACAAATTCTTGGTTTAACAAAGAACATACCGGACAACTAAGATAACAGATGGCACATAGATGCATAGTATCATCATAGCCTTTACTGCATCTTTTCTTTGGGCAAGTGCAAATGGCCAGAAAACTCCTTCCCACATTGTAACAGAAGAGCACAGTAAAGAATCACAGGTCTCCAGTTCAAGATCCAGCTCTTCCAGAAAGTGTTCTGGTGACTTATTTCACTCTTCCTTATCTGAGAAGGAATGTGATGGATTTGATGAATGAAGTGTCTTCTGAGACCTTTCAAACAGTATCACCTTAAGTCTAAAGGTCCCCCCACCATTTCTTTGGAGTTTAAAAACCTAGTATTTTTATTTTAACTTTTACAGGAATTTTCAAGCTATAAAACAAAGTAATCCAGGTTCCTGCTAGTGTAAAGCCCCATGTGGACACACTGTTTTATCTTTGTATTCCCAGTGTAAGGGCAGTATATTCAGTAAGATTGGTTAAATGACTAAGCTTTAATCAAATATACTAAGATTCAGATTGTTTTAATTATTGATACTAGAACATGACTGTTTGACTTGCCTATTTAAAAAACTATCATTTCCCTGTCTGCTTTGAAAGATCATTTGAAACCCAGTTGTCAAGAGTGGAAGCAGAATTGTTAAGAAGAGAAGCTCCTCCATCTTATGGACAATTGATCGCTCAGGGCTTAATTCCACCTGTAGAAGATTTTCCTGTTTGTTCACCTAATCAGGTATATTGCAGTTTCTGATTTCTATTTCAGTGTTTCTTAAATGAATTCTGTACCTGTATCATTGGTAAAGCAAGGACCCTTGGCTGTCAGAATTTTTGCAATCAAGTTGTCTTAGTCAGTAATCTTAATGCTGTAATCTACAAGACCTGACCATACAATTTAGAGGAAGGAAGATTTATTTGCTCATGGTTTCCTTGAAAATTCTGGGTTCCATCTATGTGAGGCTGGTGTCTGGATCTCAGGGCTTGGAGGTGGGAAGTAGAGAGAGGGAGAGCATCATGGAAACTGGAAGCAGAGAACAAGCAAAGGGAAGAGGAACCATATATATAGATAGTCCCAAGGCCACACCCCTAGGGACTCACCTTCTCCATCCACACCCTACCAGCCCAAGCCACCACCCAGACAAATTCATTACAGGTCAACCCTGAGCATAATACATGAGTTCTTCAAGGACCACTTTATATCTAATCATGACACAAGTCAAGGATTAAATATACAGAGAATTTCCCTGGGCATGGTGGTACACACCTATCATCCCAATACTTTCAAGCCTGAGGCAGGAGGATTTCAGGTTCAAGGACAGCTTCAGGATGTAGTAAGACTCTCATCAACCTAGGGAGACCCTGTTTCAAAATAAAAATAGGGCTCAGGGTGTGGCTCAGAGATAGAATGCCCCTAGTTCAATCCCCAGTACACAAAAATAGATAAATAAATTGAAATTATAATTTTTTTCATTCTATTTTAACAAATATTACAAAATTCAAAAGTTTTTTACTCTTCTGATTTGGTTGTATAATTCTTAAGCATTTTACTATTTAGGATAATTTAGTAAACTAAAATTCAAAAGTAACTTTGACAAATTATTTTCTACTTGAATTGAATATTTAGAAATTTAAGAATGAATACAAAAATTAACATGCTAGTAATATTACATGCTAGATTAACCAGTTATAAGTAGACATAATTGAAATAAAGTTAACATTTCCATCTCACTTGAGGGAAGACTTCAAACTGTATTTTACAATGTTTAATAATTCAACCATTTTCTTTGTTTAGTAACTCATTCTTTATTAATGTTTTTGAATTGCTTAAATTCCTCAGTCAGTTTATTTTTTTTCCAAAGCTTAAACATGTGCCATGGTTAATTTTAAACAGAAGGGTTTATATACATTTAAATTACAAGTTTATCCAAAAACATTTATAAAAATTGTCTTCAGTGTTAGAATTAAGAAAAAATGATAAATATTGTTTTCTCAGTGTTTTAATTCTGTTCAAAGTGGAACACCAAATCATTTTTGGATAAATGAGATTTCTGATTTTAGTATGTCACTTATTTGAATCTTTTAGGAACTCTTTGGTGACAGTTTGTAGTTTTAAACATTTCTCCACATGTAATTTGTAATGCAAAATTTCTGCTGTTTGAAATGTTGTATGCAAAATAGAAAGAAAAACTAAATTGTGGCTTCTTTATATTGTTGGCCCTGCCATGGGGAAGGTTTTTTTGTGGTTAGAATTTATACCATGGTTAATTCCATTCCCACTCTGTCATCTACCACCTCATCCCTAACCCAGAGAGGTAGATGGAGCACAGCCCAGAAGGGTGCCCTCACTCGTGACACCAGTTGGGAGTTGAGGGGGTTCCCCAGACCACTCTCGTGTTTTATAACTCACTAAAGGAGCCCAAAGAACTCACTGGAAGCTGTTGACTTGTGGTTACAGTTTATTACTAGGAAACGGATAGAGATTAGTGTCAGCCAGGGGAAGAGATGCAGAGGACAGAGTCAGCAGGGCACTCAACATAGACCTCCTCGTTGTCTTTCTGCCACAGAGACAGAAGAGCATTACTCTGTTGACACAAATGTGCAACAGTATGCATGTAGGGAATATTACCAGCCTGGGATGTTCACCTAAGCCTGCTGTCAAGATTTGTTGGGGTCCATTACATGAACATGCATTATAGGTGCAGTATATGTGGCTCATCTCAGTCTTTAGCCCCTCCTAAGCTGGACTGATACCACCTGACCCATAGCTTCCCCGCTAAATCACAGCGTTACTGTCTGGCCAGCCCAAGGCCTCCAGGCAAAGACACTTCTATCATTCGTAGCATCCCTGGGGTTTAGAGATCACATCCCAGAAGCCAAGGGCAAAGACTTTGCATAGGTTAAATTCTTTACTATACACTATCCCATTCTCTATGCTTATGATTTACCCTTGAGAAAGAATTCTACTTCAGCAGCACTTTAGATAAAATATGTTTATGCTGGTGGTGTACACCTGTAATCCTAGTACTTAGAAATCAGAGACTGAAGAATTGCAGGTTCAAGGACAGGCTCAGCAATGTAGTGAGACTGAGTAACCTAGTGAAACCTGTTTTCCAAACAAAAAATAAAAAGGGCTGGGGGGATATATCTCAGAGGTAGAATGCCTCTGGTTTCAGTCACCCCAGTTCCACAAAAAAGAAAGAGGGAGGAGGGAGGGGAAAGAAAGGGAAAAGAGAGAGAAAAGCTTTCTAAGGAATGTTTGCTACTTCATAAGCTAAAAAAGTATAGAAAAATATTACTAAAATGTTTTTGAGATTCTCCTTATAGAAATATTATTATTATTACTATTTCTTTTTGCAGTACTGGGGAGTGAGCCCAGTGGCATTCAACCTCTGAGCTACACCCCACAGCCATATTTTTTATTCTTTATTTTGAAACATGGTCTCACTAAGTGGCAGAGGGCTGACCGCAACCTGAATCCTCTTGTCTCAGCCACCCATCTATTGGGATTGCAAGCATATGCCACTACGCATGGCTTAGATTGACAATCTTTAATTAAACAGGCTTTTAACTAAGTAGAGAGCTTTCCCTAACTGTGACAAGCTGTAGTGCTTAAGTCAGTAATAAAGTATGCTGCAGAAGTTGTTGGTGTTGACAAGTGATAGTGCAGAACACAGGAGGATATCTGAAGAGCCTTTTGTGCATTGCTGGATATCTTAACCTTGTGCTCAAACAAAGCTGTACAGATGGAATGTTGATGATCAGATCTATGGAAGAGTTCATTATGAGTGTGAGCCACTATTTTTTTTTTTTTTCCGTTTGTTAGGTACCTCTTAGTTTGTGAAAAAAATCTTTAACTTATTTGTACTGCAATACCTGTGTACTGATATCCAAATTTCCTCTTTATAATCTGCACATTGGTAAAGCTAGACAATGAAACGTTCCTGTTGCAGTAGCTTTTCACGAATTATGTTCCCAACACTGAAGAGGACTATATGGAAGTCACAAATCAATGCAATACTAGTCACAGAGACAGATGGAGAACATAAGCTATCGTATCATATCTTCCTTATCCACTTCCCTTCTTTTCTCTGTTGAGTGGAAAGGCAAGAGGCTGGGTTTTGGCAGAGGGAAACAGACTCTCATTTGAAGAAGAGTATGTCAACTCACCATTGTTTTCTAGAAATACTATATTTTTAAATGCTAAATGTCAAGCCGGGCGTGGTGGCGCACGCTTGTAATCCCAGCATTCAGGAGGCTGAGACCGGAGGATCCGGGTTCTCGGCCAGCCTCAGCTACCTAGTGAGGCACTCCGCAATTTAGCGAGACTCGGTTTCAAAATAAAGAATAAAAAATAGGGCTGGGGGTATAGCTCGGAGGTAGAATGCCTCTGAGTTCAATCCCCAGTACCGCAAAAAAAAAAAAAAAAAGCTTAAATGCTAAATGTCAGCTTGATGAAAGCTCTGTTTTTGTTTTTTGGTTTTTTTTCCCCAAGATTGAATATTCTTTTTATAACCACTAGATGGAGCTTAAGGACTGTTTAAATGTGCACTTTAAAAAAATAGTCTAACTCAGCCGGGCATGGTGGCACACGCCTGTAATCCCAGTATTTGGGAGGCTGAGACCTGAGGATCTAGTTTCGAGGTCAGCCTCAGTTACTTAGTGAGGCCCTCTGCAACTTAGTGAGACCCTGTTTCAAAATAAAGAATAAAAAATAGGCCTGGGGGCATAGCTCGGAGGTAGAATGCCCCTGAGTTCCATCCCCAGTAAAAAAAAAATAGGTTTTTCCTCCTGTTGGGCAATACAGTTACTTTCCATATGTAATAACTAAAAATAATCAGTTTTTCAGGCACGGTGAAACAGTGATTTATGCTTAATACAAAGCTATAGAAAATAAAGCTTCATTCCTAAAGATTAAGAAGGAATCCAAATGATCTTTGAGTAGTGCTATAAAGTTGCTTTAGCTTTCCTTATTTTGTGTTGTTTTCTCTGCTGTATTAGAGATATATTAATTTCTTTATTTGTGGTAATATAATTAAATTCTTAGTATTCATTCAGCAAATTTTTGAGAACCAACTCTATATAAAATATAATTCTTACATGTTTATGAAATTTTCAGCTACATAAAGTCTAGTTTGTTCTTTGTTTAAAAAAAAAAACAAAGATCCTGTTTTTCATACTAGGCCTTATTTTTGCAGGCTTCTGTTTTGGAAAACCTGAGACTAGCTGTACGATCTCAGCTTGGATTTACTTCAATCAGGCTTCCCATGGCAGGCAGATCCAGCAACATATGGAATCGCATTTTTAATTTTGCGAGATCACGTCATTCAGGGTCCTTGGCTTTGGTCTCAGCAGATGGAGATGAGGTTGTCCCTAGTCAGAATACCAACAGAGAACCTGAAAGAAATCACACTCACAGAAGTTTGTTCTCTGTGGAGTCTGATGACACAGACACAGAAAATGAAAGAAGAGATACAGCAGGAGCATCTGGTGGGGTTGCAGCTCCTTTGCCCCAAAAAGTTCCTCCCACAACAGCAGTAGAAGCTACGGTGGGAACAGGTGGAAGTTCCTCAACTCAGAGCACCCGTGGTGGCCATACAGATAACGGAAGGGATGTGACAAGCGTGGAACCCCCAAGTGTGAGTCCAGCACGTCACCAGCTCACAAGTGCATTAAGTCGCATGACTCAGGGGCTACGTTGGGTACGTTTCACCTTACGGCGATCGAGTTCTGCAAATCAGAACCAGAGTCCTTTGAGACAACTTGATAATGGGGTCGGTGGAAGAGAAGAAGATGATGACGTTGAAATGCTAATTCCAGTTTCTGATGGAGCTTCAGACATTGATGTCAGTGACTGCTCCAGACCACTGCTTGATCTTTCCTCAGATCAAGGACCAGGGTTTAGACAACCATACAGTGCAACAAACCCTGGAGTAAGGCCAAGTAATCGAGATGGCCCCTGTGAGCGCTGTGGTATTGTCCACACTGCCCAGATACCAGACACTTGCTTAGAAGCAACACTAAAAAATGAAACTAGTGATGATGAGGCTTTGTTACTTTGTTAGGTACGAACCACATAAAGAAGGGAGATTGTGTACAAGTTGGAGCAATACCCATTCATGGTTTTGTAACTTTTCAATTAAACTAGTTTTAGTTTAAAAAGAAAAAAAGATGCAGGATGTTTTCTTCTTACTATATGTTAGCCTGCATGGTTAAATTAAACAACCTGTAACTCTATGAACTTAGAGTTTACTATTTTAGCAGCTAAAATTACATTATGAATTCATGTTGTTCAGTAATGTTCTTCCATTTGTTTCTAATTGTTTTTATCCTGGTACTGTAGTTCACAATAGAAATTCAGCTGCTTAAACTCATTTGACTGTCATTTTATCTATCCTAAGTTAAAAGGTTTGTTTGTACCAATAATACCTTTTAATTGAACCTTATATGCTTTTCCAACACATCTCGTAACATAATATACTAGATGTAAAGGTTGTTAATGTACAAAAAGAAAACAAACCCTTATATTCACTCTTTTATTTGTATAACATTTGTCTTAATGGATTTCATCAATAATATGAATTTGTCAAAGGGGAAAAGCTTCCTCAAAAATTTTCTCTTATTTTTAACATATAGTGATGTGAAATTTAGAGTTAGATAAATTAATGGCAAAAAAAACCTCTTTTATAAATTTTTAATATTGACTTTAATATTCTAATATGGTACAAACCAAATGGTAAAATCCCGAGTCATTTCTGTTTTCATCTCTATAGGGACAGAATTAAGTGGATGAAGATATTCTACTATGCATTAAATCTTGAACTTTATAAAATATGTACAAAAATTGTACATGATAAGTTCCAGCTGGTAATGTCTTTCCCTAGTATAGGGTTATGCTTGTATCGGACCCTAGGGATTTGCACTAAAATCATATCAAGGTCTCAGATGAGTTTAGTGCACAAGCACTATCACTTTAAATACTATTATTTGCTACCACAATGACTATATATTTCCATAGCTTTTTGGGGGGTTGGGGGAGCATTTTTATTACAACTTGATATTGCTTTGCCAGTTTCATATTTATTTGTTGTATTTAAAAACTGCATTATTGTAATAGTGATTTTTTTCAATATATTTTATTCATGGGGGAGTCATGCTATAATCTTGAAGAAAAGCAAATTAAGAAATCATTCAGATTGCCCCCCTTTTTAAAGTAGAGTGAATTGCAAAACCCCATTTATTTTTTTTATTGTCAATTCCTATTTATTTATTCTTTAGCTGTCTGTTTTAGTAGTTTAATGATTGAGTATGAAAATGTATTTGTGTGATTATTGCTATTTATTAAATTTGAAATACTTTGCCGAATGTCATTTTAAAGCATGTTTGAGGTCTTGTGTATTTGTCGTGTTATGCTGTCAGAAAGAACTGACTAAAATGTTTTAATATGTATCAAAAATTAAACTGATTTTTTTTATTGCCTTGAGGTACTTTTTAAATCAAAGTTGTTATTTATTTTTGTTGAATTTTTATATACATACAGATCCAGGCCATAAAATATGCAGTACATCTAAAAGAAAATGATAGGTATATTCTGCTTAACTCTTATGTAGTAAAGTAGTAGCTTACACCAGTACTCAAAAGTAAAATTCCCTTAGGGCCTGAATATCACTTTGCCTTTATGAAAACTACCTCCTAATTGATGTATCTTACAAGATAGAATACCACTATCAGTTCTCTCTTTATATCACTTTCCAATACATTTCAAACTCTTATAAAATAGTCTACTGGCAGAATTCAGGTTAGCAAATTAAACTTCTTTTAGGTCCTACTAATAATATACTCTTAATTGTAGGGGTTTTGGTTTTATTTTATGGCCTTTGTTTTGTCTTGTTTAATTGACTACTACATCTTCCTGGTTCAAACAGCAAAAGGTAGATCCCTGTCCTAAGTTCCTTCTACAGAGACACATACCAATACCAACTTCTTGTATATCCCTCCAGAAATACCGTATACTGTATATACAGTGCATAAATATGTTCATATGTAGATAACTGATACATATCCTAATGTAAATTATACCATGCATATATTTTCTACACCTTTTCTCAAGGGGAAATCCGTAATTGGAATTTGAATATCAAAGTTGAATGTCTCTGATTTGGGCAGCATTCTTATTGCTGTGACCCATAAGACCTGGCCACACAATTTAGAAAAAGGAAGATTTATTTTCTAACAGTTCTGGAGATTTCAGGAATTCGGTCTAGCTAGGCCGGTTACATTTGCGGAGCGTGGCATGGTAGTGGGAGGCAGAGAAAGGGAGAGGGCAAGATCTCTGCTCTCATATCAGGAAGTCAGGAAGCAAGAGAGAAAACGGGATTCAAAGACAACCCTGAACAAGGGACATCCTATTCTATATCAAAACTGTGACAAATCTTATTGTTTAACTTTTCATCTTTAAATCAATGATCTATACTGAATTTAAGGTGTTTGCTTTGTTTTGTTTTTCTCAGGTGGCTACTTCATTTTCCCGAAGCTACTTTTTAAATAGGACTTTTACATAGTTAATTTCCACTTTATTTGGGTATATTTCTAGACTAATTCTGTTCTCTCCAACTGGTCTGCCTGTCTCTTTTTGTGCCAGTACTGTCATTTAAAAACGTTTTAAGAAGTTTTGCTTATTTTTTTACACATGAAATTTAGAATTAACTGCCTAAATTCCACAAAACTTTTCTTTTCTCTTTTTGGACAGTTCTAATTTTATGAATTAACCTATAGAAAATTGGCATCACTGCAATGTTAACTAAAGCTTTTTATCTAAATCATGGTGCTCTCTAAAAATGTGATCTGTTTAAGTATTTTTGTTATTTCCATTAGATACAGTTTACATTTTACTTTACAGAGGTCTCATATTTTTAATAGTATACTATTAGAAATTTCATCATTTTGTTACCATTATTAATGCAGTCCTTTCCAT
Source organism: Graphiurus murinus (assembly GCA_004027655.1). Taxonomy (NCBI): domain Eukaryota; kingdom Metazoa; phylum Chordata; class Mammalia; order Rodentia; family Gliridae; genus Graphiurus; species Graphiurus murinus. The sequence continues at coordinate 116,724 of PVLC010001082.1, read as the reverse complement.
TTATAATTTAGCTTATTAGTGTAAAGACTAATGATTATGTTAATTTTCTACCCAGCCACTAAACTTGATTTTCTTACATTTTGTAGTAGTATTTCATTTAATTATTTTGAGTTTTTCAATTACATAAGTATGTCATCTGCAAATATTGTTAAAATCCAGTTTGCATACCTTTTTGTGTCCTTAATTGAACTATCTCATACTTGTATAGAATAATCTTAAATAACCCTGGTTATAATGAACTAGGCTGAGATACATTTAATCATGTTTTAGTCAAGTTTTTAAGATGCATGTTGAATTTTATCACATGCCTTTTCAACATTCATAGGGATGCTTGTATAATTCCTCTACTTGGATCCTAATGAATTTTATTAATATGCTTTATAATTTTTAAATCTCCTCATCCTTGCCTTCCTGAAATAGATTCTACTTGCCCCGGTGTATTTTTTAATATATTGTTAGATCGTGTTTCCTATTTTGAGAATTTGTGTTTGTCAGGAATTTGTGTTTGTCTGTAAATGTGTATGTATGTGTGTGCACATGTGTTATCTTTGAGAAGATTTGTACTCATTTTATGCTGATGGTTTTGGAAACTTCTTTTCCAGTGCTCTGGAACAGTTTGGTTTTGATGGTGCTAGGGATTGAACCCAGGGGCATTCTACCTCTGAGCTGCATCCCCAGCCCTATTTTATTTTTATTTTGAAATGAGGTCTCACTAGGTTGCTGAGAGTCTCTAGACATTGCTGAGGCTATCCTTGAACCTGTGATCTTCCTGTCTTAGCCTCTGAAGTACTGGATTTGTAGGTATGTGCCACCATGCCCAGCTTTGAAACATTTTAAATAACATTGAGACTTTCTGTTCCTTGAAATTTTTTGGGGCTCTTGGATACTTAGCAAGAAGCTGTTTGACAATTTTCTTTATTTTCTATGGAAATTGGTTTGTGTGGGTTTTGTATTTTATATGGGATCAGACACCACCTATTTCATCTTCCTCTTCTGTGTGTATGGCTCCTTCCTCAGGGCACTATGCTTGCTCCCTCATTTCTGGAATAAGATAACTTATTAGGTGTGGTGACACATACTAGTTCCAGCTACTCAGAAGGCTGAGAGAGGAGATTCATTTGAGCCCACAAATTTTAAGACCAGCCTTGGCAAGACAGACCAAAAGTGCTATGCCTTGTATGTCTCTATTCTGTTATTTTATTTACTTTTGCTTTTCAATTAGTTGGTTTCCAGTTAGATAAATTTCTTGCTTTTTGCTTTTGTTAATTTATTTTGTTGGTTTTTCCCCTAACTCCTCAAGTTCACAGTTAATTCATTTATTTAATTGTTAATATGAAATCTGAGACAAGGACTTAAACTCTGTATTAGTGTTATTACTCTTATTTTCTAGGTGTTCTTAAGTTTCAGGGTTTCTTGTTTTGCAGTACTGGGGATTGAACAAAGGGCCTGTGTATGCAGGCAAGCCCTCTTCCAGTATGCTACATCCCAGTCCTTAGGTTTCTGTTTTGATTTCCTTTTTTATTTTTTTTTTGAGAGTTTATTATTTATTTTAATTTTATTATTTTTTCCTTAGGTTTTGAGTGTGATTTCTCAGCTCTCTCTTTTTTTGAGTAACAAATTTTTTTTATTGTAGTAATTCGTGCAAAATAGCATACATCTTTGTTAAGTACAAGTTGTTAACATATTTGCACACAATTCTCATTTGACCCCTTCCCCAATTCCCACCCCATGCTCTCCCCCTCAGGTTCACTTCAGTGAGTGACCTTGATATGATTGTGTAAGTACATCATGTGCCTTAGGGTGTTCCTTGATTTCCTTTTTTAAAACAAAGTTGGGGTTTTTTTGTTTGTTTTTTGTTTTTTGCAGTACTGGGGATTGAACTCAGGGGCATTCTACCTCCGAGCTACACCCCCAGCCCTATTTTGTATTCTTTATTTTGAAACCGAGTCTCACTAAGTTGCAGAGTGCCTCACTAGGTAGCTGAGGCTGGCCTCGAACCTGGATCCTCCAGTCTCAGCCTCCCGAATGCTGGGATTACAAGCGTGCGCCACCACGCCCGGCTCCAAAGTATTTTTAAAGAGAGTTCCCCCCACCCCTTGCTTTTCCTCAAATAATTTTTTTTTTATGTGGATGGTAGTTTTCTGATTCTTTTCTTCCTTATGGCATCCAGAACATAATATGTATATATCCTTTTAGGAATTTATCCTCTTTAACTTTTTAAAATATTCCAAGGTCACTTTTAAAAATCACATTCTCTTTCTATGGGATATACATTTTAATAGATACTACCCTAATTTATTGTTTAAATCTTCTGTACAGTACTTGGCCTTCCCAGTGTGTCGATCAGAGCGCCAGGATTAACAGGGAAGCGGTCAGAAACAAAAGGAGCTGTCTCAGGTGTACTGTGGACCAGCAGCTTCTGTCTCAGCTCCTGCCATATGCTAGACCTGAGAACACAAGTGCAGGATGAAGGGTGTCTACGGGCTTCTGAGGTTTTTGTTGCTGCTGCTGATGCTCAGCATCATCACCCACTGTTAAATCAGAAACAAATGAGTGAGACAGGTTCAAAGGGATAATGGGAGAATGAGTGCGTTCAATTCATCAAGTTCTTATTGAGTGCCTACTGCCTACTACAGACTCAGTAACGCATATGGCTGTCTAGTGCTGTCATCTGTTCAGTATGCTCCATCATTCCTCCAGGCCTTGACCCCTGAATGCAAAGGGAGAAGATGACAGCAGCTCAGCAGGACCTATACTACTCAGGTAGGCCCTGTTTAAAAATGGAGCCGCAGGCAGTAGGGGAAAAGGCCTTTCCTCACAATACCTGAACTCTTGCTCAGGAACAGCATACAAATTACAAATTGCATGTAGATATTGGCACTGGTTGAGAGTTGGCTATAATTACAGGACTTTTTTCCTTAAGGTACTCAACATTCAAGGTAGTAGAAGGAGGAAAATAAAATTCACAGAATTCTAGAGGAAATCTTTAAGAAATGAAGTTACAGATACAGCCTATTCAGGGATTTTTTAGACTTCAAATAAATCAGTTATGTGCTCATATATGTTATATAAACAAGCCACATATATGCATACATACAGGTGATGGGTTTTCACTTTAAAAAAATCAAGCCATTCTTTCAATACTTTGGCACATACCTGCCCCTAAATGTGAATACGTATCCCATATTCATGCCATCAACCACCATTTCTGAGAGCCTTTTACCACTACCTGCCGTTTCTTTGTGGGAAGAAATTTTCAAAGCAAAGAACATTTACCCATTGCTTATCATCAACCAAGTCCTTTATTCATATCTTTGCAATCTTCACAGTCCTATGAAAATAAACTCTTTAACCTTGATTTAACCTTGGTCATGTGTGACTCAACAGCTTTCCTACAAGCTGAATTGTGAAGTTAAATGTATTATTCAGGAGACATACTTATTAAAATTGAAGTTGATAGACCTGGGTTGTTATGCAAACTCAGCCTCAGGTTCATCACCTTATGTATAATCAAAGCTACCTCATAAGGTGATTATGAGGAACAAATTAAGATGGCATCATAAAGGCTTTAGCACCATGTCCCTGCCATCTATTGCTGCATAACAAACTACTCCCAGCCATTATGCCTACAGCAACCACAGTCGCTCATGAATCAGTAATACAGGCAGAGCTCAGGGGAACCGGCTCACCTCCTTGGCATCTGCCAGAGTGGGAAGATATTGTGGCGAACGGGGCCACCAGGAGCCTGGGATCCTCCACAGGCCTTTGCTTACAGGATGGAAGCTGAGCTCTAAGAATATTTCTCCTCTATAGAGGCTGCAGGCTTATTATGGCTGAGTCTCAGAAATCCCTTCCTATAATGTCTGCCACATTCAAATTGTCAAATTACTAAGGCCAACCCAGTTGTAGTAAGGAAAGAAAAAGACCCAGCTCTCAAAAATAAACAGCAAAGAAATGGGTTATCCTCCATCTCCACAGTATAGTACCTGATAGTAAGGGAAACTCAGCTGCTATAATTCATATTTCTGCTTGTTTCTTAATTTACTTTTTTTAATTGGTGCATTGTAATCATACATCTTAATGAAGTTCAGGTGATAGAGCCATACATGCACAGTACTGGTTAAGCCCTCCCCCAGTTCCCACCCCACTCCTACTCCCTGCCCACCTTCCCATGCTCAGCACAGTGATTGGCTTTGATATGATAAATTCGTGTATGTGCATCATGTCCATTGAAGTGTTTCCCTCTTTTGAGTCTTCCTCCCCACTCGAGTCTCCCTCAGTTCGGTCCCCTCCTTCACTTTCTCTTCCTTTGTCTGGAGTCCAACCTGTGTCCCAATTTCTCCCTAGCTTCCAAATATGAGGGAGAATATCCAACCTTTCACTTTTTGTGACTGACATATCACTTAGCATAATATTCTCCAATTTTATGCATTTCTCTACAAATAACATAATTAGTATTTTAAATAGAAAAAGTTTTACTGTCCCCCCCCAAAAAAGCTTACTTGCTAAAAGGATATCAAATCAGTTCTCTCATCATATGCCAAGTATGTTGATTGTGTTTTCTGTTTATTTATTTTAAATACCAGGGTAAACAATCTGCTTTAGCAAGTTTCTTGAGTCAGAAGTCATAGCAATCTGGGCGTGGTGGCACACATCTGTAATCCCAGTACTTGGGAGGCTGAGGCAGGAGGATCACAGGTTCAAGGACAGGCTTAGCAACTTATTGATGGCCCCCACAAGTTGGTGAGACCCTGTTTCAAAATAAAAAATAAAATAGGGCTGGTAGTGTAGCTCAGAGAAAGAACGCCCCTGATTCAGAACCACACACACATAGGCACACAAGAGTCAGATAGCATTGATACAATTTTAAATAACCACATATGTGCAGTTGCTAAGTATTAACAATAAGCAGTTTTCAGCTACCTTTAAAAATAACATTTCTGCATAATAGTACATCATAGCCTATATAATATTTATTTTAAATTTTATTAGAGGTAACAATATAGTGGGTAAAAATCAGGAGCCAGATTGCTTGAATTTTAATCTTTCCTCTTATAAGCATGTGACCTTTAGCAAGTCACTTAATCACTATATAATTCAGTTCTTTATATGTAAAATGGGGGTAATAATAGACTTTTGGAGAATTAAATAATATATGTAATGCTCTTGGAACAGCACCTGGCTCATAATAAGTGCTATATAACAGTTTGCCATTAGTATCATCATTGTTTAAATGTTAAAAAGAAAATGTCTCCGAAGCTTGAGTTTAAAAGAGATATGTGGGAAGTCCTAAAATAGCAGTAGTTTATGAAGAGTATGTGTGGAAACAGAACATGAAAGTGTGCTCACCTCTGGGATCGTGGAAGGGAATTGCAATAAAGGTGAGAAGAAGCAAGAAAAGGAAAAAGAGTATAGCAGCCTGCCTGTGATGAGTCGAATAAAATGCCAAGGCCCAGGACACACAGATGAATGGATCCTACAGAGCCCAGGGCCAGGGAAAATTCTCTCAGTGAGGGTGAACCTGGAGTGAGGTCTTTTCAGGACTTTGGAGCCTAGTAAGTTTCAGATCACCTAGTTTCCTTGTAGCAAACACTGCTGGATGCATAGCCAATCTCTATATGATGCAGCCTCATTTTAAGTGTGGAAGGAAAGGACTGATGCCTTAAGGTCTTGGGCTGGCTACTTCTGGACTGCTAGTTTGCATAAAAAGAAATAAGCCCCTTTGTATTTAAGCAACTAGGATCGGTTCCAATTACTCACAGAGTAACATTCTCTACTGATTCTCAAGTTAGGAATAGTAATAATAATTTGGACGACTACATGAGACCATGTCCATGAGCAGAGCAGTGATGAGTGAATGTACATGTAAGTGCTCAGGGAGATGAGCGGCCCGCATCCACTTCTAGACCACATTTTTGGTACCAAGAATCCCAGGATTTCCTGTCCAAATAGGCAAAGCACACATGTAAGGTCTGCCTGGCTCTTTTAGATCTGCCTTCCCAAGGGCTGGAGGGAGCTCCTGCAGATTGGGCTGTCCACATGCAAGAAAGAGCACAAGGCGTCTTCCAGGACAGGACAAAGCCTGAAGTGGGCACAGAAGCTCATTGCCTGGGAATTCACAGATGTTAGGAGCAGAGCTGATTCTGACATGAGATGACACAGTATTCATAACAAATATAAGTCCTATTAGAAAAACTAAATTATTTCTGCTACCTGCTACCATCTACCCTTCCTCCCCTTAAAGCCCATTAGCTTATGTACACAGCTGTGATTCTGGAAGTTCATCTTTTCCCTTGAAGAATGTTTAACTACAATACACAAAAGATTTTTGCATGAATTCTTGTGTATTTTCACTTCATTTATAATTCATACTTTCTTATTCCCTTGAAAGGCTCATTGCAAAGAAAATCCAAGTTTTCATATTATGACAATTAAAATGCCTAATATTTTTTTCTGCTCTGATTTTAATAATTTCCTGTCTTCTACTGGCTTTGGGGTTAGACTGTTCTTGTTTTTCTAGGGCTTTGAGCTGTGTCATTAGGTTATTTATCTGGTGATTTTCTCTTCTTATGTGGGCACTCAGTGCTATAAATTTTCCTCTTAGTACTGCCTTCAAGGTGTTCCAGAGGTTCTGATATGTTACGTCTCTGTTTTCATTGGTTTCTAGGAATTTTTAAATTTCTCCCCTTCTTCTATAACCCATTCCTCACTCAGCAGTGTGTGTTCAGTCTGCAGGTGTTTACATGTTTACTCTGGGTCTTCTTATAGTTGATTTCTAGTTTCATTCCATTGTGGTCTGAAAAGACACAGGGAATTATGTTACATTTTTTTAAATTTGTCAGTGCTCGCTTTGTGGCCCAGAATGTGGTCTATTTTGGAGAAGATTCCATGGGCAGCTGAGAAAAATGTGAATTCAGCTGTAGATGGGTGAAATATTCTGTATATGTCTATAGGTCCATTCGATTTATGGTATTCTTTAGGTCTGAGGCATCTTTACTGACCTTTTGTCTAGAAGATCGGTGTAGTGATGTGAGAGGAGTATTGAAGCCTCCCAGTATTATTGAATTGGGATCTATGTGTGACTTTATATCACGAAGGGTTTGTTTTATTAAAGTGGCTGCACCTATGTTTGGGGCATAAATGTTGACTATTGTTATTTCCTCTTGCAGAATTGTTCCTTTTACTAGTTGAAAATGACCTGCTTTGTCTTCTGATAAGCTTAGACTTGAAGTTTAATTTATCTGATATCATAGTTGCTACTCCTCCTTGTCTTCAAGTTCCATTGGCATGAATTGCCTTACTCCAGCCCTTCACTTTTAGTTTATGGGAATCTTTTCTTGTAAGGTGTGTGTCTTGCAGGCAGCATATAGATGGATTCTGGGTTTTAATCCATTTTGCCACCTTGTGTCTTTTTATTGGGGAGTTGAGGCCATTTATATTCAGTGTGATTATTGAGAGATAATTTTTAATTCCTAACATTTTGGGTTTTGACTTCTATTTGAGGTAGTATTTGTTCTTCTTTGCTTAGTTGTTTGCTTCCTGGAAATTATTGTTTCTCTGGTTCTGACATTTACTTGTTAGTTCTTCTTTGTAGTTAATCTCTTTAAGTATTTTTTTCTGTTGCTAGTTTGGAGGACATAAATTCTTTCAGTTTCTGTTTGTTATGGAAGATTTTTATAAACCCGTCAATTCTGAGGGAGAGTTTTGCTGGGTAGGAGAATCTTGACTGCAAGTTATTTTCTTTCAGAGTTTGATCCAGCCCCTCCTGACTTTCATGACTTGGTTTGGGATGTCTGGAGTGATTCTAATTGGTTTGCCTCTAAATGTCACTTGGCCTTTTACTTTTGTTGCCTTTAAGATTCTCTCCTTGACCTCTACATTAGTCAATTTGATTACTATGTGGTGTGGTGAACCTCTTCTTTGGTCTTGTCTAGAGGGGGTTCTATATGTTTTCTGTACCTGTGTGTCAGCTTCTCTATGTTTGGAAAATTCTCTGATATTACTTCTTTGAAAAGATGGTTTATTCCATTAGTTTCAACTTTTAGTCCCTCTTCTATGCCTATTATTCTTTGGTTAGCTCTTTTAAAATTGGCCCAGATCTTATCAATGTCCAATTCATGCTGCCGAATTTTTTTTCTAAATTATGTATTATGCATTCATTTTTGGAATGGTCCTCTTCTAAGAGTGATATTCTGTCTTCCATGTGGTCTAATCTACTGTTTATCATTTGCATTGATGCCTTCACTTCAATTATTGCATCTTTCACATCCTTCACTTCCTTCAAGGCTTCTCTTTGATTCCTGTTCAGGGTGTCAGATTCTTTGTTTATTTGTTCCTTTACTTATTTCCAGCTCCCCCTTTGTTCCTTTGGAAATCTTGTATCATTTCTACTATTAAAGATGTGAATTATTCTTCTGGTAATCTCTGCCATTCTGTGTTGGTGAGTTCTGTTTAAAGTCATTTATGCAGGTTTCCAATGTATCATATGTAATAGTCTTTCCCAAAGAAAAATGTAGAACAAGAATGGATAGGTATCAGTGAAAGAGGAAAAATATGAGATGGTAGAATTAGAGAAGAATTTTAAATGTTTCAAAATTAGAGACAGGTACAATAACTATTTCTCTCTCCCTCCCTCTAAACAAATGTGGTTATTTATTTCCTTAGTATATGTGAACTAACACTTTGAGATTTCCGCCAAATGTTTGGATATACATTAGGTATATTTGATATATTCAAGAATAGCTGATGTGAAAGTTAAATACCTAAATAGGATGATGTAAATCAAATGTATGCAAAGCATATTGAAAATGCAAGATCGAAGCTTGTTATTTAAATAACTCCTATTAATAGAGTTTTCAACCTATATTTTCTTTAAGTAATAATCTGTAAACTTTGCTTAATGTGAGCAATACATTTCATAAATCTAAAACGTCATAATTCTATAATGAAACTGTACTTTTAACTCACTGATGTCCACCGAAAGATATATTAATAATATTTAAGGGAATAAAAAGGTCATTTTCCTTTTCAATTTTGAGGATAGGATAATGACTGTATATCAACATTGCTATTACGTCCCCAGGAGTGACACTATTTATTTGTTTGTTTTTGATGGCAAATTGCCAAGAAAGCCAAAGATATAGTTGGCTGGTCTTCCAAAGAAGCTAAGTGAGACTAGCCAGTCACAAAAAGTGAAAGTTCAGATGTTTTTCCTCATATGTGGAAGCTAGGGAGAAATTGGGACACAGGAAGGTCTCCAAGACCAAAGATAAAAAGGGGAGTAAGGAAAGGGACAAAACTGAGGGAGGCATGAGGGAGGAGGAAGACTTGAAGAGGGAAACACCTCAATGGACATGATGTACATAGATTTATCAGTGCTACTAATGATGTGGAGGTGGGAAAGTGAGGGGGTGGGTGGAACTGGGGGAGGGCTCCACTAGTGCTGTGTGGGTGTGTGCCTCTATCACTCTGAACTTCAACAGGATGTGTGACTACAATGAACCAATAAAAAAAGAAGCCATCTGGTGGTTTATTTCAGCATTACAATGATTTATTTTACAACACAATTAGTTCAATGATGTGTTTTTCTAAATATTCAAATGAACTACCTTGAAGTCAAAAGTACAAAATGAGAGGTAAGTGATGCTAAAGCTGAGTTTGGAGCTCTAAAGAAGTTTAAACTATGTTCTTATTAATGCAAACCAAAGGCTAAAGTCCCTCCATGGAGTCCCCATAGAACACCATAACGTTGACAAGGTGAAATGAGCTCTTCATACACACCACTGCACTCTGCAACATGCCCTGGAATACAAAGCTAGATAGCATACTGATTTTTCCAGAAGTTCACAGACGAGTGCCCTTAAATACACAGTTATGTGACAGATGGATAGTTAGGTATTATTTTTGACGATGTAATCATTGTGTTTACCATATCTGGTTCTAAATGAATGCCTCCTGCAGTAAAGGAATAATTTGGTCCCAAGAAATATTTGTTTCATGTGAACAACATTTTTAATAAGGAAGGAATATATACCACTCCACTACCTTCAATTTATATCAGAGAAATCCAAAGTCATATTAGATGACACAGACAGGGTTGCAGAGGGAGGCAGGATCCAAGCTCAGAGACAGTGGCAAGAAGCTCAGGGGAAAGGGGCCACATCTGGCTGCCCTTTCTATCTTGTGGTCCTGCTTGTACACTGATTAATCCAATGTCAAGTCATCAGAGTTTCAGCAATGTCATGTCCACATAACTTTAATCTAGTATTATGGGGGCTTTGAGGAAACATCCACTCTCCCTGCTCCAGCCAGAGCCCAGGACTCCTGAAAAGGTTGCAGTAAATCCTAGTAAGTTCTGGACATCAGGGGTTTTTGTTATATTTGTCAAGATAGGAACAGTACTGACAAGTTACAGATGACTTTGTTTTTTTCCCCAGCACTTGGGATTGAACCCAGAGGTATTCTACCTCTGAACTACACCCCGAGCCCTATATTTTATTCTTTGCTTGGAAACAGTCTCACTAAGTTGTGGAGGGCCTCACGAAGTAGCTGAGGCTGTCTGCAAACCTGCGATCCTCCTATTTCATCCTCCCAAGCACTAGGATTACAAGCGTGTGCCACCAGGTCCAGTTTGCAGATGACTTTTTTTTTTTTTTGCGGTACTGGGGATTGAACTCAGGGGCATTCTACCTCCAAGCTATACCCCCAGCCCCATTTTTTATTCTTTATTTTGAAACAGAGTCTCACTAAGTTGCAGAGTGCCTCACTAGGTAGCTGAGGCTGGCCGCGAACCTGGATCCTCTGGTCTCAGCCTCCCGAATGCTGGGATTACAAGTGTGCGCCACCACGCCCGGCTCTGCAGATGACTTTTAAAACTAAAAGTGAACCTTGATCAACTCTGGCTTTGGAGTGTGGCATTACTAAGTCCTGGATAAATTGCAGGTTCCAGAATGAAAAGCTTGCCTCCAACAATTGCTCCTGTGTGACCGTGACCACAAGCAAATCATCTGCATGACCCTCAAAAGGGTCATCAGTTAAAAGGAGAAATAGTACTTAGCTCAAAGAGTTGTTGAGAGGCTTAAGTAAAGTGGTGCAGGTAAGGAATTTGGCCCAGTTCTGACTTAACACAAGTACTCAATGAATCTTAGCTACTGTGGCTGGGGGTGTCTTTCAGTCCAAACATCTTCCTCTGCCCAAGAGCAGGTGCTTCAGGGATGAGTATCCTCTGGAGTTGTATACTGGACAAGCTCTCTCAACAACTCTAGGGAGTCAGGGCGACCATTCCTGCCATTCTTGCCTGTTGTCACTGAGTAACAATAAAAACATTCCTGCTCATCAGCCTATGGACATTAAAACCGGCCCTGCTGTCTTAGTCCATCTGTGCTGCTGTGACAAGATACCATAGGTGGGCTACTTTATAAACAACAGAAATGTATTTCTCACTATTCCAGAGGCTGGGAAGTCCAAGAGCAAGGTGTGGGCAGGTTCTGAGAAGGGCTGCTCCCAAGATGCCATCTTGTTGCCGCATCTTCCAGAGTGGAAAACGTGTGTCCTCACGAGGGGAAGGGACTAAGGGCAAAAGGTCCACACCCTGGGTGAAGCCTCTTGCCTTAATCCTGCTCACAAGGGAGGAGTCCTCAGGACTGAATCAGCTTGCAAATGGCCCGGCTCTTAATACTATGCCATTGGAGATCAGGTTCCATGGCGAATTATAGAGGGACACAGCGTTCAAATCATAGCACCTGCCAGACTTCCTGCCCCGACGGCTGCAACCCTGACACTACACAGCTCCCTGGCCAAGCCCACCCCCTTGACCTACAGGGAGGAACCAATGGAGAAGGCAAGTCCTCCCTGGTCTCCAGTTCAGTCATCCAGACCTGAGAGGAGTTTAATTCTAGAAATACATCAGGCACTCTCTGTTCATAGAATCACAGAACTCTGACAGTGTGAAGGGCAGGGCTTAATTGCTCTCACCAGGTAGGTCTTGTGTTTGTTTGTTTGTTTTTGGTGGTAAGACTGAGGCCCTGAGAGCAAACAACCTGCCCGAGCTCCACTGGAAGTTGCCATCGGAGCCAAGATTGATGAGACTCTGGCTTCAATTCCTCTTCTGAGTTTCCTTCAGCCTTTCTGTGTTGCCAACCTTTGCCAGCTCCCACTTCTACCATTCATCCCTGGGTAAACTCATTCTTTTGAACCCAGGGGCATTCTACCTCTGAGCTACACCCCCAGACCCCCAAACCTATTTTTTTTTAAACATGATCTCACTAAGTTACTGAGGCTGACCTTGAACCTGTAAACCTCTAGCCTCATCCTCCTAAGTACTGGGATACAGGTGTGCACTACAGCGCTCAGCTCCCTGCCAGGAAGTTCTATCCCAGTGTGGGCCAAGGAACTGGAGTTTCCCCAACTCAGATGCACCGTTGAGACATCCGCCTCTCCTTGCTCAGTCTTGCTTATAGACCCTCACCATCCTGTCCTCTGCCCCCATTGAGAACTCTTCTGTTAGGTAGAATCAGCAGCCTGAAACACCTCTCATGGTCCACAGTATGGCTGCCTGGGACAAGAGAACAGAGAAAGTCAACAGGGCATCTCCAGTTGGCTAAGGACTGAAACACAACAGGGCCTGGCGAGCTCGTTTCAAAATGAAGGAAGTCCTGCCGCACCTCTGGCTGCTCTGTCCCAGTGGCAGGTCTGGGAAGCTCTTCCTACTAACTGCTTTCACCCACACTTCAAAGCAGATGTGTCCCTCTGGGTTAACCATCGACAATCTTTCTAATCCCCCTTCAAAATTGCTCCTCTGAGGAATAATGTGTTCTCAGGCATGCCTTGATATGTTAGTCAATCAAATTGATTGCTTCCCTGGCAAGAAGAATACAAGACAGCAGGAGCCTGCTTTTTGCCTTCTTCTCTGGGTCAACGTAGTGTCCCTGTGATACTTATTTCCTGCCCATGGAGGGCCTTGAGTTCTGGGGAAGGAGGTGACTGAATAGGGCAAGGAGAACAGGCTTCCCCTGCTGAGGGGCATGTCCAGGCTCAGCCTCCTGCCCTGCAAGGCCATGCAGGGCAATGAGGGCTACAAAGAGGAAAGCTCTTTCTGATCTACCAGCCAGCATTTCTCTCTGAAGCCATCTCTTCTCTATTACTATCAGTGAATCTCAGTGAGCCATTCCCCTACCCACTTCAGTGACACGCCAGGAGCCCCTCTTCTGATAAAAGTTCGAGTTAATTAAATGTAGGAAGTTTGTTCTATGCCGTATTGCAGGGCATTTCATGATGTAAAGTGTTCAAGATAAAGAAACCTTTGAAATCATTAATCTGGACAGTTTCAGAAAGGATGTCACAACAGCGCTGACATCCAATCTCATCTTCCCAGTGGCGCTGGCTGCTCAGCTTGTAGAGGTTCCATTATGTGTATAATTACCCCTTTCACCTTCATACAAAGGTCCCTTGATGATAATTGCATAATCTCCTTGGGTTTTTTTTGTTCCTGGCTTGACAGCCTCATCTTTAGGACTTTATATTATTGATGCTTTCTAATTTTTAATCGTTTTGAGGTTTGGGTATTCTGAAGCTTCAGGAAATTTGGCAGTAACAATACTTTGCATTCTACTATTGCAAATATCATCTCTGAGGTCACAGGTGACATCTAGTCTTCAAACTGGTAGACAGAATCTCTTCAGTCTCTGTTGAAAGCAACAGAAGACCCAAAGGAATCCAGCTTGAGCAAAAAGTGGAGTCTAGGGCATTAGGCATGCTTGGTTTGGGAACCTCAGTGTCCTGCGAAATGGTGTCTCTCCACCTCTCCTTCCTGTTCTCTATGTTGGCTGTTTGCTGAGGGATATTTCCCGGTGTTGTGTGTTGTCTAGAGGGCTCTAGACCTCCCGTTCATACACCCCTGGCTTCAAGTCCAGCAGGAAAGAACAAGCCTGTTGTTCGCTTGACCTCACAAAAGTCTTGGGATTTACTCTCCCTGGGCATGTTTAGCCAGCTTGGGACACATGTGTCCACCCTAGATCTGTGGCTGTGAGGATGTCCTGGTGGGCTTGGCAGGGGCTGGGTGAGCAGCTCAGTACCAGAGCCAGATGTCCTGTCAATTCCCCCACAGCAAGCGTCCTGAGAGTGCAGGCGAGAGACTCCTCACCTGTGAAACTCTAGTGGCAGTTATTAGGATAACCATGAGAATATACTCTGGGTCGGCAGATGTCCCCCAGTTCTCCAGCCCTCCTGCAGGACACCATCTGCTGCCCTTCTTGAACTCTGTATGCCTGCCTTCCATCACACAGTGCTCTGGGGCTCCTCTGTCTCCTTGTCCTCCTCCTTCCCTGTAAGCAAAGGGGCGGTCCTCCCTCAGTCTAACCCTCTGTGACCTAGCTGACTCACTCCCCAACCTGCCATCAGCTCCTCTGTGCCCTCTACCTGCAACACCACTTCCTCTGCCCTCACCCCTACATAACCATAATTCCTATATCTGGGTTCAAATACCTTTTTATGAACCTTCCATATCTAATTTTCTGCAGGCCAAGAATAAACTATTCGTTTTCCTAAACTCTTACCTTTATTCTGTCTCAGCAATAGAATTTTGTCTTATATGTTGTGATGTGAATGTGAGTCACTGTTGGCTCTAAGTTCCTTGAATGTGCAATGCTGTTGGTTACTTAGCCCTCTCTCCTGTCCCCCACCATGGCTAGTCCTTGCAAAGCAAGTATTTGTTAAATAAGTGTGTATGACACTTCCTACTTATTAGGGCGTGCTCATGCCCAACATCATTATTTTGCTTCTTGAAGCAAATCCAGAAGGCAAGAGCAAGTACTGCTCAGCTTTATGAGTGAGAAAACGGAGGAACCGAGAGGAAACAAGATTTAACCAGAGACCTCTAGGCTAGTTTTGTGGAAAAGCCAGGTGTATAAGCCTAGATCTTTAGAGTAACAGTATCTGTCCTCCAAGAAAAACTTGCTGGTACATGTTTTATCTGTGAAACCTAAAGAACACAGTTGAGACCAAATCGTTTGGGCTTTAAATAGAGAAAATATTTGTGTGCACTTTAACACTCTATGCCTGCCAATCACTGAGATAAAGATATTTAAAAGGAAATCCAGGTCGTGCTGATGCTGGTGGCACCAGCGGTGGTGCTCCCCCTCCCCCAATCCCTGTACTTGAGAGGCTTCAACCCGGCCAGCCTCAGCAATTTAGCTAGACTCTCAACAACCTGGGGGGGGGGGGGGAGGAGGGCTGATTCAAAACAAACAAACAAACAAACAAACAAACAAAAAGCAAATTCTCCTTCTTACCCTATCCTTTGGTACAAACACAACATAGAAACGGATGGGGTGGATTTATTTTCTGTCCCCAAAGCGCCTCTCCTTATGAAGGAAAGTACAAGTTCCTCACTCTGAAACCCAAGATCTTTTCCCTCTAATGGCTCAAGACTCCGCGCGGACACCTAACACCTGGGATCTAGCCTGCAGGGCGGTGCTGACCTCCCGCCGGGTCCCGCTTCTGGCTGCAGCCCAGTGCTCTCGGGGCGGAGCCCGCACCTGCGGCCCCTTCATAAGCCGGCGGGCTTGGGCCCTGCGCTCCTCCAGCCCCGGGACTGTCCGTGGGAACCGTAACGGGGGCGGGGGACGCCTTCGCTCGCCCAAGCCACCCGCCCGGGCCTCGCCATGGCGGCACCGTCGCGACTCCTCATCCGCGGGGGCCGCGTGGTCAACGACGACTGCTCGCAGGTGGCCGACGTGCTGGTGGAGGACGGCGTGGTGCGGGCGCTCGGGCGCGACCTGCTGCCGCCCGGGGGCGCGCCGGCGGGGCTGCGGCTCCTGGACGCCACCGGCAAGCTCGTCCTGCCCGGCGGCATCGACACGCACACGCACATGCAGTTCCCCTTCATGGGCTCGCGGTCGGTCGACGACTTCCACCGGGGTACTCAGGTACCGCGCCCTCGCCCGCCCGGCGCCCCGCGCAGCCCGGGACCCTGTGCCACGCGGGGCCCTGGTGGCAGCTGCGAGCAGCCACCCGGGTTCCCTTCCGGGCAACGCTGGTCAAGGGCATCAACCCAGCCTTGGCCAAGTCAGACGCCCTCTGTTCCTCCCTCCGGTTAACTTGACAGTTTAAGGCTGTCTCCTCCCATCCCTCCTTTGTCTCTGCGCAGCCCTCACAAGGCCCTCTTTTCCTTGGTGTTCTGTGAAAGGCCGCGGAGGTTCTGTCCCAGCCATAGAATCTTTTTGGTTTAAGTAGGCGCGCCTAGCTGCCTTTTCTCCCCATCCTCCATCCCAGCTTAAACCACATGCAAAATCCATTCTCGTAGGCGTTTCTGCCTGGTCTCAGAGTTAACAATGGGGCGGGAGAGGTCTGGGTAGGCAGGAAGCCCCCAGCGTCCACGTCCCACCCCGAGGAGGAATAAAACAGCTTGACCAGGGTTTGGAAGAGAAAATATCCTGGGAATGATGGGTCTCCAGCATTCACTTAGACATACACCGTGACGACCTCCTCTCTCCTCCCACCTGCCCAGCCCTGGGGACACCAGGTGTGGACTCCGATTCTTGCTGCTTGGGTGCCTGCCGCATTAGTGATGGCGCAAGGGCAGTCAGAACCAGGTTCCCAGGTGTGGGAGGCTTGGGTTTCCCTAGACAGGAAGCTAGATTTGGAACCTAGATTTGGAAGCTCTGGACAGTGAAAGGAACCTTACATCTTTTCTCCTCGCTCCGGAGGACAAAACAAGGAGATTCACAGGGTGGCCTGATGGGAACATCAAGTTAAAATGTCACTCGCAGCACTTGGGCTAAAGCCAAACCCATTTGTGATGTCTCAAGGGACGTGGCTCCTTCCAGAGTGAAGATGTGCTGGTTTCCTTGAGGCTGAGGCTCTTGGCTCGGGGCCTGTGGGAGGTTTTCTCAGCACCAGCCTTGATGTGTGAGTCAGGACCCCAGGTAGAGGTGGACAGCTTTTCAGAGCTGTTTACATGAAGGGTACTTGTTTACTCTCCACATTCCCAACAGCCTAACTCTCCTTGCTCCTGCCCCCCTCAAGTTCTCCAATACTTTATATTGATTGACCAGAACATTTAACAGAAAGAAAAAAGCAAATTGATTTGACCCACAGAGAAGGATCTGGGCCAGGCTGCCCAAATCCACATTTGGAAAGCTTCTCCCTAGTTACTTATTATCCACTTTTATCATCAGCTCAATAAAGTCTTTTTGTAGGACAAATCATTATCTGCCTTGAAAACTGGCAAACTTTGAGTATTCCTTTTCATCTTTTTTGCTAAAAATGTAAAAGGTGTTGAACATTAATTAATTCATTTTTGCATTTTGAATGAATTTGTCAGCTATTAGAATAATTCATGATTAAGGAAAATTAGAAAAATAATAAGAAAGCAGAAAAAAGAAAAATATTTCCAATATAGGACTTGCCCTCTCAACAGTCTCCAATGTTTTGATGTATTATTGCATTTGTGCTTTTTAAATGTGCTATATTTTACATAATTGAGATCATATTTGTGTGTGTGTGTGTGTGTGTGTGTGTGTGTGTGTGTAAAACTGTAAAGTTATATAACCTGTTTTCCGTTACAGGGCAAACATTTCCTGTTATCAGAGACTCATCACTAACAAAGTGCTTTGCTGATTGGGACAGCATTCTATTGAACACCCCATTTACAAGGTGGGGAGCTGCTGTCGCTGACCTTCAATTGCCAGGCCCATGAGCAGCGGTCTCTTCTCTCTGAGCAGTAGTTTCATTTCTCTTTCTTTCCTATCAGAGTTTCCCTGTGAAGCAGGCAAGAAGATGTTGGAGCTGTGAGGGATGAGGCTTTTCTTCCCTATCTCAAGATTATCTGTGGGTGGGAGTGTAGCTCAGTGGTAGAACATTTGCCTACCATGTGTAAGGCCTTGGGTTCAATCCCCAGTAACACACACACACACACACACACACACACACACACACACACACACACATAAATAAATAAAAAGAAAGAAAAATAAAGAGAGAGATTATCTATGTGGGCCCTGAGGTCACAGTCTGTTGCCAGTATATGAAAGGACCAGCTGCTTCTCTAGTTATTTCTGTCCTTAAAAACTGTCAAAACATTAAACAGAAATGTTCTTCCTGAGCTTAGGGTCTTAAGCAAGACATGATATAATTAGGCAAATAAAGGTCAAAGGTTGAACAAGTACAAACTTCTTGTTGAATATTAAACAGTACTTACAAAGGAGCTAAATTGCAACAGTCTACTGCAAAATTCGTTGGTTGGATCCCAGGAGATAATAGCTCCAGAAAGAGAGGAGACTCCATTAAGGGAACCACATGCATAAATGTAGACCCACAGAGCTCTGAAGTACAGCCTCAGTTCTGGAAGGAGGGCGCTATGGAGTTCTTTTGTCTTCTTCCTCCTTGGTCTTCACCATAATTCCCAAGGCAATGTTGGTGCATTTCTGGTTTGAGAAATTTGGAACAAAGAAGCCTTTCGTAAAACTTGTTGCATTATATAATGAACTTGAAAAATGTTTCCTTATTAATACTGGTAACATTTGTCAAACACTCGCTATCCACCAGGCACTGTGCTGAGCTGTGCCTTGTCTTCCAACTATCCTGGTCGCCATCATCTATGTTTTGCAACTGAGGAAATTGAAACAAGCTACCTGTTTCAAGGTCTTGTCACATACTTTGTAAGGTCCAAGTGGCTCTTCAAAAGCCTCTCTCCATCACTGGGGCTCTTACCTATTAGATTCTGTGCCTTTGGAAAAACATCTAATATTCAGGTTTGTCAGAGTGGTAAGTGATGGATGAGAAAGCAGTGTAAGTTGGGTATTAATGGAAGATGGCTTTTCTCAAAAATAAAGCAGAGTCATCCTTGGAAAATACAGCATCCTTTCACCTCCTCAGAGCTGGAGGCAGTTAAGGTTACCAAAACAAATACACATCACAGGTCTTTTATTTCTAATGCATTTGTACTTGCATTTATAGCCACATCATCTCTAAGGTACAGAAATGGGTACCGTAAGAATAGAAAGCCATAAAGTAAAAAAATGATATATCATTCTTTCAGGAGATGGGCCCTGAAAGGTTAGACCAATAGCTATTTGCTGTCTACTGTCTGCAAGCTGATCATTTATAATATCTGACAAATAAAAGGGATACTGTTTGTGGTATTGCATTTATTGATCACTCGAGATGCAACCCAATTTTAAAAATGAAATATAGGTCAACTAAAGGTTGCATATTTTGCAAATGTAACCCATGTCAGAGAATGGTTTGAAGCCTGTAATTGCTTTACTTAATTATAGGTAAAAGCTTTCTATCTGATGTAACTAATGGAAATAATGCTCCACTTTAAGGAAATTGTATTTCATTTTGTTGTTTTGTACTAGATGTACAGTGGTCTTCTAATAATTTAGGATCCATGAGGAAAAATAAGGGTTCTTTTTTATTCAATGCATATTCAATATACTTGAAGGAATTATGACTTTGCTTTTACTAAATCTTCTGATAAGAGAGTGAATTATGAGTTCAGTAATTTTTAAAATATATGAATATATTTATATTCAGATATGTATACACGTTGGAGTGGGTGGAATCCCATTAAAAACCTAGTACAGTTAAGAGCTGGCAATAAGATCATCTTTTTAAAAGTTGGGAAAACATGCAGCACACTTTTCTCTTTTTTTCTTTCTTTTCTTTTTTTTTTTTTTTTTTGTAAAGGACAAAAAGTTTTCAAGATTATTGAGAAAGGAAATTACACTTTGCTTTGGAACTTCTTGGTAAGATGCCATGGCAGTGATTGTCTAGAAGGCATGTGATTAAGCACACATTTATGGCTGTATTTATAGAGCGTTCT
Organism: Graphiurus murinus; assembly: GCA_004027655.1. Taxonomy (NCBI): domain Eukaryota; kingdom Metazoa; phylum Chordata; class Mammalia; order Rodentia; family Gliridae; genus Graphiurus; species Graphiurus murinus. Next base: position 96,899 of record PVLC010001082.1, on the reverse strand, counting down.
CACCTTGTGGAAGAAGAGCTGAGCTTCAGAAGCCTTGAAACCCCTTTTTCTGTTGTTTGCCAGCGCTGGGCTTCAGTGAAGAGCTGTGTGGGCTAACTGGGTGACCTCGGGCAGGTGGCTTCCTCTCTCCCTGTTGTCAGCATTTCCTTATCTGTGGAATGAAGCCTTGGTTAGGCAAAAAACTCAGAAAATATTGTTAAAGTTATAAAAAAAAAAATTAAAAGGCCGAGCATGGTGGTACATGCCAGTAATCCCAGTCCCTGGAGACGGAAACAGGAGGATTGAAGGTTCAAGGCCAGCCTCAGCAACTTCGCAGAAGCTCTCAGCAACCTAGCAAGACCTTGTTTCCAAATAAAAAATAAAATAGAGCTGGGGGTGTGGCTCAGAGATAGAATGCCCCGGTTCAATCCTCAGCACCACACACACAAGAAAGAAAGAGAGAGAGAAAGAAAGAAAGAACGAAAGAGTTGTAAAAATTATGTATACTTGTAATCTAGCCTTTGTTAAAATTCTGGAACATTATAGTTATTCAATATATACTAGCTGAATGAATAAGCTGCTTTTTGAAAAAAAGGAAAATACAGAAGAGACTAAAGAAGAGTGACATTTAAACCACCTATAATGCAACATTTTGCTACCTCTTCTCAGGTTTTTCTTTTATGGGGGAGGCATATAAACAATTTTTCATTCAGTAAAATTGTTTGATGTCAACCATTTTCATTTAACATTTCCCTCATCCTTATACATGGAGAACATGATCCCATGGCCCTCTTATCCTCCCTGAGGCTGAGTCTCTGATTCTTCTCGCTAGCCTCAGTATTTCTAGTGCAGCAAGTCTGTATTTGCCACCGATCTCGGATAGCGCACCCTGGATGTTCCAGAAGCCCTTCAAACTCAGTGTGTTCCAAACCAAGTGTGCCTGATGTGTTTTTCTTCCTGTTTCTCAAATTCTTAATGGTTCTACTCTCATCTTCTCCACAAGGTATATTTGGGTGGTTTCTAGTTTTTTTGTTAGTATATAGCAATGCTGTGACAGACATCTAGAAGCGTTCATTATTGTTCATGTTCTTGATAATCGTCTTCAAAATCATCTCCCAGAACCAAGTGTTTGGCCTAATGAGTATTAGACACATCTTAAAAGAGTTTAATGCTTTCTTTCACACTGGTTTATTTTCCTTTGTGATTCCTGTTTCACTGGATCCTGACCATTGGTGGATATTGACTTTTTCTTTTTAAATCTATGCCAATTTAATAGGAAAAATATAATTTCTTCTTGTTTTTAGAAGATCGTTTCTTTAATTACTGGTGAGGCTGAGCTTTGAATGTTCATGTTGTGTTAATGGTTTGTGCGTTCTAGCTCTAAGAGTTTGTAATTATATGTTTTTCTTGAATGGCTAATGATTACAAAGTTAACCTTTAGACTATTTAAAGGAAGAGGGAAAAAAAATCTCAAAGATTCACTTGAAACCACTAGATGTTAAATAAGGCTTTGGCCCTATCGAGGGTGTTGTGTGTTGGGAATGTTTTCACTCAACTTAATGAGATCTAGGACTTGCCCTCCCAGTGCTCAGACTCCACACTTCATGCTTTTGACTTCCCTGGCTTCCTCCCTTGTTTATTTGGCCAGAGCGTTTTCAGTGTCCAACAAATGTAGTCTAAAAATCAAAGTTTCCATGATTTTGCTTTTGAGGAGGAAAAACTTTTCCTTTACCCCCTTGTGTTTGTGACAGAGGTCTGCAAATTAAACTGACAAAAGACAGAATAGCAAGAAAAAATGTTTTTTAAAAAATTATGTGTGTATGTGGAAAATCACAAAAAAAATGTGCTAAAAGTTGTTAAAACTAAGGGGGCCTTATGCATTATCTTGACAGAAGGAAAGGGAGAGAGGGCATTTGTAAGAAAACTAATGACTTATTTTGTGTGTGGTACTAGGATGGGACCCAGAGGCATTCTACCTCTGAGCTATACCCCCAGTCCTATTTTTTTTTTTTTTTAATTTGGAAGCAGAGTCTCATTAAGTTGCAGAGGACCTCACTAAGTTGATGAGGCTGTTCTCGAAAATGCAATCCTCCTGTCTCAGCCTCTCAAGCTTCCAAGTACTGGGATTACAAGCGTGCATCACCACGCACCAGTGACTTCTTAATAAGGGGGAGCTGGAGAGGGGCTCTACACATATGGAAAAGAAGCAATTTTTAGAAAAAAATAAATAGACCCTTGGGACACTAGATGGGAAAGAGGATAGTTTCGTGACGATATCTATTTGGGTATGCTGCAGGCTTCTAATCCATGGTGATGAGTAGGTCTTCTCTGCCTGCAAAGCTCTCAGGATATTTATAATAATTGAGTTCTTTTGGGAGGCTCTGTTCTGTGGTAATTATGCAGTACAGGAAAGATTCTATTCTCTAATGTCTTCAGCTCAAAATAAGTTTTATTTTATTGTGGTATATTTTGGACCCTTAGCTGACAACTATTACCCAATAACCCCCAAGCTGAGGATTCTCCAGGTGGGTGGTCAAGTTACATTAAACCAGCCAACACCTATTTACTGCAGATCACTACATGCCAGACATGGTATTTGATGCAGGGTTTACAGAGATGAAAACCGTGGTTTTGTTTCTCAGTGGGCTTAGAGAATAAATTGCATGCAGTAGGATTTGGATCCTGTAGACTTCACTTTGATGGTTGTGACTGTTTCTGAGTGAACTTGGGGTCAATAACATCTGGCACTTGCCCTTTTGATAAGCCCCCAGTCACAGTGGCTTGTATCACCAAGCCGTGCTCCTGAGCACGTCACTCTGCTGGCAAGTGAGTCCTGGCAGCTCTCCAGTGTCTACACCTCAACAACTCTTTGAGCTCTTCTTTCAGATGTCATCACAGATTGAGGAAGGACCCTTCAAATAAATTTTCAGTTAGATTCTTTTTTTTTTTTTTTTTTGCAGTACTAGAGATTTAACTCAGGGGAATTCTACCTTGGAGCTCCACCCCCAGTCCAATTTGTTATTCTTTATTTTGAAACAGTGTCTCACTAAGTTGCGGAATACCTCACTAGGTAGCTGAGGCTGGCCACGAACCGGGATCTTCTGGTCTCAGCCTCCCAAATGCTGGGATTACAAGCATGGGCCACCATGCTGGGCTCCTGTTGCATTGCGTTTTAACACAGAAATTGCATGTTATAGAGACAGTGATGAGTTCCTGAGTCTTGAGCATATGCTGCTCATACACAAAAGCAAATGCCTAAAAAGTTAGTTTAAAGTAGAACAAAAGGCAATCTTTTATTTTTTACATCAAGAAATTCTTTGAGTCATAGAAATGGAAATAGACTATAATTTCATTTGTTTGGATTCCTGGGAAATGCTGATAAGGTGGTGGGCTTTGACCCACACTGAGCATTCAGCCTCAGATGTGCACAGTCTACGTTCTGTATCAAGGATGTCATTTAAGGATCTAGGAAACAACATGACTAGGGCTAACAATACTTTGGGGAAATGACATTACACACTAATCTGCAGCGTATATATCTTTCATCATTTGCTGTTGGAAAAGTCAAACACCATTACTCCATCGCATCACTTTGAGGGAAGTTAGCTCCTCCCTTCTTTTCTTCCTTACACATTTGGAGAATATTTGTGTGCCGGGCACTGCAATGGGCACAAGCCAGCCAGGGACGAAACCACACCAGTTATATCGGGGGGGGGGGGATGGGGTAAGAGTTCCTTAGAAGATTCTAGCATGCAGCCAGATCATCTGACGAGGTAGAAAGGAGTCAGAGGAGGAAGAACAAGAGTGGTCTCCCTTTCTGAGGTGAGAGGGACTCTGAGGGCAGTGTCTCTGAAGTGGAGAGAGTGAGTTGGGAGGGGATGATTCAGTGGAAAGCTGAGGAGATAGCTCAAGTTGAGACCACGATGCAGGGTCTTATGGGCTCTGGAACAAACCAAAAAAAAAAAAGGAAAAAGAAGTGAGGAGTTCTTTATTTTAAGAGCAAAGGGAAGTCAAGGAAGGCTTGGAAGTGGCAGGTGTGCCTCCCACCTTGGACTTGAGCTCACGTGGTCTCTCGAGGGCTCCCGGGGGGTGACGCTCCAACTGCTTACAGGACTCTCCTGCTCTGTCACACACCCTCTGCTGGCCCTCTGTTTCCTCTTTCCTTTCCTTTCTCTCCTCACTTCCTCATGCCACTGTGCTAATCCAGCCAGGAGAGGAGGAAGGGGCGCAAGGCAGTGGAGAAGAAGACGCAGCAGGAGGAGAGACTCCTAGAGGAGGGAAGAGGCAGCCTGGAGGGCGTTGTGGGTGGACTGGATTTGAGAATTCAGGCAAGAAGAGAGGAAGGTTTCAAGGGGAACCCAAGTGTCCAGTTTGCACAGTTGGATGGATAGCAGTGTGATCAATATTTCAAATTTGGGGAGGCATGAAGCTGAGGGTGGAGAGGCGATGTGCAGGACATCTATACCAAACTGGATTTGCTTCTGGATTTGGGACATAGATTCAGAATATGAAGTTTGTTTTCCTCAATCTTTTTTTTTTTTTTTTTTTTTTCGGTACTGAGGATTGAACTCAGGGGCATTCTACCTTCGAGCTATACCCCCAGCCCTATTTTTTATTCTTTATTTTGAAACAGAATCTCACTAAGTTGCGGAGTGCCTCATTAGGTAGCTGAGGCTGGCTGTGAACCCAGACCTCCGGTCTCAGCCTCCCAAATGCTGGGATTACAAGCATGCGCCACCACGCCCAGCTTGTTTTCATCAATCTTGATTATGAGAAAGCTGGAAATAGAGCCAGGGGCTTTTCTCCCTAAAGCTCAAGTGGACTGTTGGTTTTCTCTTTCTTTTATTTGGGTAGAGGAGGTCCTGTGATAGAGTTAAAAGATACAAAGTCACTTGTTTTGGGATGAGCTGATAAATGAAAATGAATAAGTAAATAAATATAAATAAAAAGAAGGGAAATGTTTGGGGGTATTTTCAATAATGATTTATGACCTACTACATTGTTAAATAAAATCCTGTGTTATGTAACATTACGACCCACTGTAGGTTAGAGTTTATTTCCATCCAAGTCTCATTGCATTTGGTGATATCACAGGCTTCTCTGCCTCCCCATCGGAGGATGTTGGATAAATTGGACGGTTTTCAAGGTAGAACAGCCACAGTAATTAGGAGCAGAGAGAATTGATTTATGAGCTAGGATTAGAAAAGGTAAATGCCTTTTGTTTGGCTGACAAATAAAAGTGAAGAGAAGTCAATCAGGAGCGAAAACAAGTGTCATGTAATGGCAGAAAAGAGCTTGATCCCTGGCTGTTCCTTCCCGGCACTCGTTTCCTAGGACTTCCCAGTCTGGAAGGCAGGAAAGGAGAGAGGGAAGGAGACGCAGAGCAAAAACCAAGTAAAAGAAGAGAAGAGGCTGCTTCCTTCCTTCCTCTTTCCAACTGCTAGTTAATTAGGAAGGTGGGGCCCAAGAACTTTGGAATTGTAGCCACAGGAATTTGAATTTTGATCTGCTTTAGTTATAAGAGTAGCCTCTTGACTACCACATCTTCAATCCAGTGAGAAGATAAGCAACATGGTTCTCTAGACTCACTCAATCTATCTATCTATCTATCTATCTATCTATCTATCTATCTATCTATCTATCTATCTATCTTCTATCTATCTATCTATCTTACATATGTATGTAGGTCTATGTTATATGTGTGTAAATTTTTTTTCTTAGAAATGTTTATTGGGGATTGAACCCAGGTGCATTATACTTTGAGCTACACCCTCAGCCCTATTTTATTTTTAATTCTGAAACAGAGTCTTGCTACATTGCTAAGGGCCTCTCTAAGTTGCTGAGGCTGATATTGAACCTACCATCCCCCTATCTCAGCCTCCCAAGTACTGGGATTACAGGCATGCACTACCACACCTGGCTGGAATGTTATGCTTTTTATATAGAAAATTTAGCAGATATTGAAAATCAGATTTCACTAGAGGATAATTAAAATGACCTGTAATCATACTACCCAGAAACCAACCCCATGAACACTTATCTCAGCTCAGAAGTGTTTTGTTTTCACACTGGGTTGTTGATAGTTCCGGACATGTTATTGTGACTCAAGGTAACATGTATTGCTTCTTTCCCTGGCCATTTCATCCCACTTGAGGACCCCTCTGGCATCCTCTACAAAGTTACTTCCATTTCTTTCCCTTATCCTTGAAGGCTCTTCAGCATCCTGACTGTAAATACCACTGAGTGGACAAGTGCCTCAGTACCTCGCACTCAGAATGTTCCGGATTTAACTCGTGTTCCTTCTAAGCAACAGATAGTGCTCCTCCTCTGTCTACTGAACTGCTATCTTCTCAGTCATCCCACTTAAGTCTCAGGTCTCCCTTTGGCTCCACAAATGACCATTGCCCCACTTTCTCCTCTGGTCACCACCACTTTACATGGTCCCCCATCACCTTAATTCTGCCCTTCACCCCATTCTACTGAGCCTCTGACTGTTCCCCCAGGTCCCCTCCTCAGAGCTGCCCTGTGCCCTTCACTGTTCACGGAAGCACTGTCTCTGGAGCCTGCTGGCCCTGGTTCCCATCCCGCCTTTGTCTCATGAGCTGTGAGACTGTGGCCAAGGTCTTTAGTGGTTCCTTGCTCCATTTCCTCCATACATACCATATAATTCAACCATTTAAAGTGTACAGGCCAATGGTTTTTCATATATTCACAGAACCATAGTTTTGTTAGTGTTCCATTGATGTGACAAAATACCTGAAACAAACAACTGGAAAGAGGAAAAATTTAATTTGGCTCATGATTTTAGAGGTTTTGCTCCATGGTTACTTGGCTCTGTTGTTTCTGGGCCTGTGGTGTGGCAGAATGTGGGGGGGGGTATGGGGAGCAAAAGCTGCTCACCTCATGGAAGCCAGGAAGGAGAGCGGGAAGGAGAGGAAATGAGGAGAGGAGAGGGGGGAGTGAAGAGAGAGGAGAGAAGAAAGAGAGAGAGAAAGTACAGGGTCCAAGGACAATATATAGCTTTCAAAGCACCCACCCCCAAGAACCTAGTTCCTCTAACTAGACCCACCTCCTAGGTTTCCAGTACCTCCCAATAGCCCATTAAATTATGAACCCCTCAGTGGATTAATTCACTAATAAGATTAGAGTCCACATGATCCAATCACTTTTCAAAGGCTGCACCTTTGAACCAAGCCTTCAACATGTGAGCTTTTGGGGAACATTTAGGATCCAAACCATTGCAGCAACCATCACTACAGTCAAATTTATACATTTTTATTACACACACACACACACACACCCTTCAAAAACCATGGTACCCTTTACCCATTACCCCCTACTCTCCCCTTCCCCTCCATTCCTAGGCAACCATTATTCTACTTGCTTTCTTTATAGATTTGCCTCTTCTGGACCTTTCATGTAAGTGGAATCACACCGTGATCTTTTCTGAGTGGCTTCCTTCACTTCCCATCATGTTTCTGAGTTTCATCCATATTTTAGCATGTATCCATACTTTATTTCTTCTCATGCCAAATACTATTTCATTGTATGAATATGCCACATTTTGCTGATCCATCCATCAGTTGATGGCCATTTGGGTCATTTTTGCTTTTTTGCTATTATGAAAACTGCTGTCCTAAATATTTGTGCACAAGTTTTTGTGGGAATATATTTTCATTTCTCTTCTATGAATACCTAGGAGTGGAATTGCTGGGTCACAAAGTAACCCTATGTTTAACTTTCTAAGAAACTCCAAACTGTTTTCCAAAGTGACAGCATCATTTTATATTCCCAGTAGTGTACAGTTGGTCATCTGTATCCACAGGTTCTGCATCTGTGGATTTAGCCAACCATAGAACAAAAAATATATTTTTTTAAATTGCATCTGTGTTGGACATGTGCAGACTTTCTCTTATCATTATTCCCTAAACAATACAGTATAACAACTATTTTTACATAGCATTTACACTATATGAGGTAATATAAATAATCTAGAGATGATTTAAAGTAGACAGGAGGGTGGACATAGGTCAAATACAATGCCATTTTTTGTAAGGAACTTGAGCATCTACAGATTTGGGTATCCCCAGGGGTCCTAGATCAATTTCCTATGGGAATTGAGCAATGACTGTATCCAGTTTCTTCACATCCTATATGTGGTGGACTTTTCATAGGGAAAGAATAGCTTTTTTAAGCTTGATTTTCTAGTTCAGTAGACCTTGAAAGTACCTCTTCTAATACTTTAATTAACATTGTGTTCTACTAGAAAAATGCCCCTCATCCTCAAGGGACGTCTGTGTTGTGTTGGGAAGACACTTGAAGAAGGAGGAAGGTGAAAAGATTAATCTGTATTCAAATAAAAAGTACAGAACCTGAGGATGTTTTTCTAGTGTTGTCATAATACCAAGAGGGATTTTTTTAAGGAAATGCAAATATGTACTGTTTTGCATGAAAACAGCAATGTTATTTGAAGGTGGAGACAAAGTATAGAATCTTGCACAAAAAGTGAGGATTTTTAAGAGCAAAAGGAACTAGAGTAGAGCAAACCGATTTAAGGAAAATAAAAATTGATTGAAGTAAGCAAGAAAAGGTAGGTAGACTAAGGCTGGCACACCGGGTTGGGTTTCGGAGCATTCAGTGCATTCGAGGTGATGTGGGGAGGGTTGCAGGCAGGGGTGCGGTTGGAGGGCCCAGGAGAGAGGCTGGTGGCACTGTAGGTTCCTAGAGATAATTTGAGTTAGGAAAAGTAGAAAAAGTCCTGATTCTGAAAGAATGGGGCAAAGGCACAGGATTCAGGATGAACTGAAGCTTATAAAGCACTTGTCCTGAGTCAACTCCGTACTAAGCACTTTATAAACATAATCCCAGTCTAATCCTCCGGTTGAGCCAATGGTTTAGGAAAGATTATTGTCCTCGGTTTGTAGATGAAGAATCAAAGGCATACAGAGGTTATGAAATTGCTCGGGGTACTGCAGCTAGTAAATGTTGAATCTGAGCTCTGTGCTCTGGAGCCAGTGAGCCCCCTGGTCCTGGTCCTAAACCACAGTGCTATCGCCTACCACGTCTATGCTTGTTTTCTTCACCTACATTGTTTGAGTAGAACAATAAAAAGCACATTAGCCACCTTATAATTTCAGCTTAAATGAAATAGATTTAAATAATTAGTCAAAGGTAATTCAGTAACACTTCTTAATTAGTTGCAATGCAATGTAATATAATGTGCCAAGAGGTATTTTGAGAGTTGGGATAGAATGCAGACCTTAGGGATCATGTGAAGAAGATAAACTTTATTTCAGAGGTAGTAAGAAGTACTAAGTTTTTAAAAATCTTGTTTTCTTTTCAGTTGATGCAAAATAACTAGGTATTTATGGAGTTTAATGTGCTGTACATGTTTATGTTGTGCCATGATCAAATCAGAGTAATTAGCATGTCCATCACCTCAAATATTTATCTTTTTTTGTGTGTGTGTGGTGAGAACATTCAAAATCATCTCTTCTGGCTATTTAAAAATGTATGGTAGATCATTGTTAACTGGTTACCCGATAGGATACCAGATAGTCAAGGTGAACTAAGATCAGAGTAGCAGGAATAGATAGAGGAGACAGATGTAAATCAAAAAAAGATGGAATTACCCAGATGGTTTCAGGAGATGGGAGAGGGGCAGGAACCCTGTAAGTTTCCTAGGATTCTGGATGGATCACAGGGCAGTTGGAAGTACAATTCACCAAGACGGATCCTCATAAAATGGAATATTACTATAGTGAATCTAGTTTCTTGAGATGGAAAAATGTTTGCATCATTTCCACTCTTCCATTTTGATTTTTCTTTACAGTACTCACTGTTTTCTTTCAGTCAAAGCCATTTTTGTCTTACCAGATTTATCATTCTTTTTGCAGAAGCAATAACAACAATTTTGATACTTCAAACCTCGCTTAATGGGAAGTCTATTTGTGTCCCTGTGGGTCTTTTAAACAGGCAGTCATCGTTGTACAGTTTCCTGGACCCATCAAAGTTACCCAAATGTCTTCAACGTACGCATTGTTCAAGGTAATAAATGACTTACTAGAAATTGATGACCAAGTCGTGGAAACCCTCTTGTGATTCCAGGCTGCTCTGGCAGGAGGCACCACCATGATCATTGATTACGCCATTCCTCAGAAAGGAGACTCCCTTCTCCAGGCCTTTGAGACCTGGCGAAGTTGGGCTGATCCCAAAGTCTGCTGCGACTACAGCCTGCATGTGGCGGTCACCTGGTGGAGTGACCAGGTAAGGCACCTGGATTCCAGTAGGTTCCATTTTGTTTCTTGTCCTTGCTTTGTACAAGAGCAATTGTAATATCAAAAGACAAGAACACAGCAGTTTTGGCTGCTTCTCTGGGTGACTGGAGAATTGGAGGGAAGACTTTCATTGTACCTTCTAAACTTTGAATCCTGTGAAGGATTATTAATTTAAAAAACTAAAATTAAAAAAAAATATATGAAGCTAAGATTCACAACAGCTTCTCCTAATATTTAGTCCATGACTTTTAAATGCTCTAAATTTAATTTTTAAAGTATTAATTTCGGGAGCCGGGCGTGGTGGTGCACGCTTGTAATCCCAGCATTCAGGAGGCTGAGACCGGAGGATCCGGGTTCAAGGACAGCCTCAGCTACCTAGTGAGGCCCTCCACAACTTAGTGAGACCCGGTTTCAAAATAAAGAATAAAAAATAGGGCTGAGGGTGCAGCTCAGAGGTAGAATGCCCCTGAGTTCAATCTCCAGTACCGCAAAAAAAAAAAAAAAAGTATTTACTAATTTCTCTTTTTCTCAACTTCAGCATCCCAAGAATCTTTTAAACTATATTTCCCACAGATCAGAACTTCAACTAGAAATGTCTAGTTTCTGGAATAAAATAAAGGAAATCTTAAATGAGTGATTCCTTCTAATTAGATGCCTCCAGTCCCACTCCTGACCCCTCCTCATGAGAGGAGAGGACAAACCAGGCCACTTCCAAGGCCCTGACCCAGCTGTACCTGCCCTGGGGTTGTTCATGCCCTGCTCTGCTGAGGTTACCACTGGGTAATCATTCACAGCAGTGCTCAACAGCCTTCCATGCCCACTACTTAGGCCAGGGCAGAAATGCTAACAAGATTCAGACAGGACAGACAGTGTTGAGAACTGTTAAAATTCGTTGATTTCCCCTCGTAAATTTGCATGTGTATGCCTTGGAAGAAACTTTTACTTGGGATTTAAATCACAACTTGTTTTTCCACCCTGGACTTCATTCAGAAAACTTTTTGCCAGAAAAGATTCACCATGGTGACATTTTCTGAATAACTCATGCCCCCATCTCTTCCCCAAATTGGGCTTTAGATACCAAGTTAATTATAAAATGAGTAATCAGTCTTTAACAGATAGTTCAACAAACATGTTAGCAAGGTTTATAGTCCACAGCAAAAGCTGATTTTTCTCCAAAAATGTCATTCTAAGTAGTGCATCTGATCTCTTTTAAGACTTTAAGTCCCTCCCTAGCTCCCTCCCTCCCCACCTTCCTTCTTTCCCTCCTTTTCCTCTTCCTCCCTCCTTTCCTCCTTCTCTTATGTTGTAAGATGGAGCAAGTGATAGTTTGCCCTTACCAGTACTCCTCATACTTTAATATGCAAAGAGATAACCTGGTAACTATGGTTAAAATGCCAAGTCTGTTCAGTTGTTTTAACCAAGTGCCACAAACAGAATACCTTAAACAGGAGAAATTTACAGTCTCTATTCGGGAGGCTGGAAGTCCGGGATCCAGCTGTCGGCTGGCTTGGCTCTCAGGGAGACTCTCCAGGCCTCTCTCCTGCTTCTGGTGGTCCTCTGCAGTCTTGAGTGTTGCTTGTCTCGCGTCACCCTAATCTCTGTCTACATACACACAGGTGTTCTCCCAGTGTGCATGTCTGTGTCCCAGTTCATATGGGATTGGCACCCACACTACTTTATCTTAACTAATTTCATCTGCAATGATTCTATTTCCAAATAAGGGGTTGGGACTTTAACATATGAATTTTTGGGTCATACAGTGAGGCAGGGGCAGATGGGCCCAGAGCCTATATTTCTAGCAAGGTGATGTGGATGCTGCTGGTTCCAGCACCACACTTTTGGAGGAACAAGGCTTCAGCCATTGTGTCTGAGAGCAGGAAGATCAGCTAGGGAGGAAACAGTGGTAGAAGCATGTAACTTAACATGTAATTTTATTGATATTTTAAAAATTTGCTCATCCAGTAGAAAAAAATTTGTTTTATTTAACTTTTTTATTTGTGGAACTGGAGATTGAACTTCTGAGGAGCATTCTACCTCTGCGTTACACATGTAGCCCATTTTATTTTTTGTTTTGAGACAGGATCTTACTAGGTTGCTGAGGGACTGCTACATTGCTGAGGCTGGCTTTGAATCTTCAATCTTCCTGTCTCAACCTCCTGAGTACTGTGATTTTAGGTGTATGCCACCACATCCACTTATTTAGCACTTTTAATGAGGAAAGTTAACCTTTTCTGGGTCTGTTTATTAATCATTTGCATTTACTCCATGAATGACAGGTAACAGTTTTCACTGGGGATAAGAGCTTTATATCAACTAAGAGTAATACTCCTATGCTTTCTATATTTTGGGAGGTGTTAACCTATAGAAGTTCAAACAGTTTTATTTGATCAAGTCTACTGATAGGTCCTTTAACATCTTTAATCTGGATTGAGACTTGAATTGGGCCCACAAAGGCAATTACTGAGTCAGTTTCCATCTTTGCTTCCCTTGGCCTTTGATACCCAAGGCCCCTGAACTTCTGGCTGGTCCAGAGTCCTGTGAGCAGCTGGCTTTTACCTGCTAAGAGCTGCCCTGTGGTTGCATGTGGAGCTTGTGCCTCCTCATGCTGGCCAGCTCCAGCCACACCTTCTACTTCTCCTCTCCAAGAATCAAGAAGGAAAGTGCCGTGGCTTCTAGATTCCACCTCACACAAGCTTTGAGTCCTTCCAGAGCCATCATGCTGTTGGCTTCATCTTCATTTTCTAGAATCATTTCCTTGAGTTGGGAGATAAATGGAGAGAATTTTATCCCCAAGTACAGAAATGAAGTACTTTGGGGAAAGCTATTAGCTCTTTCATGATTTCAAGTATCATAGCAGCAACAATTTATCAGATGAAGTGGTGTACAACGTGGGAGAAAGATCAAACACTCAGTTGCATTTTTCTGGGACTAAACTCTTGTCCTTATTTTACTTGTTTCTTTTCTGAATATAACATTGTGGAGGATGTTATCACTTAAATTATCATTTAATGTTTGGAGGAAATTGACATTTAAAGAGTGACATGTTGCTGTCATTTCCGTTTAGGTTAAAGAAGAAATGAAAATCCTTGCTCGGGATAAAGGCGTCAATTCTTTTAAGATGTTTATGGCCTATAAGGATCTGTACATGGTCAGAGACACGGAGCTGTACGCAGCCTTCTCTCAGTGCAAGGAAATTGGAGCAATTGCTCAGGTCCATGCAGAAAATGGAGACCTGATTGCAGAGGTGAGCGTTTGCAACCTAGTCCCTCCACAAAAACGAGCATGGCTAGAACCCAAGGTGAAGATGTTTGGCCCTAAGAAGCTATACTCACTTAATGCACCAGAAAGACAGAAATTTTCTGTGGCTCACAAATGCTTACCAGTTACATAAGTCCCTGCGTCCCTGCTCTTAGTTTTGTTTGGCTGGCATATGTACTTTAGTGAGGATTTCCCCTTTTCAAAACAGCTACTGGTGTTAGATTTCAGCCATGTGCTATTATAAAAGCACACATAGTTTTGTTTGTGTCCCTCAGCCCTGGTATTGTTTTGTTTTATTTATTTATTTTTTTAGTAGCTCAGGCTGCTGGTTCTGAATGCTAAAGCATGGACCACATTAGTGTACTCTGATGACTTAAATAGTGTATTAGATAGCTTTTTAAAGTCCTACTCTTCAGAAACTGGGTATTAAAATGTGCTCTGGAGGAATCTGGATGATATTTATTTCTCATGGTAGTTCCATTATTCATGCCCAAAGGGTACAACATCTCCAAGATTTAAAGAGCTGTCTCTTCCTCTTTGTATTAGCTGATTTCTTTCTCTCCCCAGGCTCAGCTCCCATTACAGAGAGTGAGATTGAGGCTCAGTGGCCAGGAGGCAGAGGGAATAAAGAAGGGAGTATGAGCTATAAAATCGAGCAGACCAGGGTTTAAATTTGACTCTTCCTCTTCTTGGCTGCTTGACATGGGCAAGTCATTTTACCTCTGAGTCCTAACTCCTTGACCTTTTTCTTAAGGAAGAAATACAACTTCGGAGAAGAGAAATAAGTGATCTACTATCATTTAATAGGTTGGGAAGCTACTGAAGACTATGGTTCAGTTAAAAAATAAATTATATAATATATTGCATTGAGTCAGTTCCACAAGGATTTATAGTATTTTGTTTGTCTGAACCAATATTCAGTCTTGAATATAGGCATTGCTTTTCAAAGAATGTCATATCTTTTTCACTTTTTTTTTTTTTTTTTGCAGTACTGGGGATGGAACCCAGGGGCATTCTACCTTCTACCTCTGAGTTACACCCCCAGCCTTATTTTTTTATTTTTTATTTTTTTATTGTAATAATTCATGCTTTATATTTATATTATTTTTTATTTTGAAACAGGGTTTCACTAAGTTGCAGAGGGCTTCACAAAGTAGCTGAGGCTGCCTGGGAACCCCGGATCCTCCCATCTCAGCCTCCCAAGTATTGAGATTACAAGTGCGCACCACCATGCCCAGCTCTTTTTCACCTTTTCAATCAAAAGAATTTGATGGATCAGGTTTGGTGGCAGATGCCTGTAATTCCAGGACTTGGGAGGCTGAGATAGGAAGATTGCAGGTTGGAGACAAAAAAGGTATAGGGGTATTGCTCAGAGGTAGAAGGTCCCTGGATTTAATCCTCAGTATCACTCACACACACACACACACACACACACACACACACACACAGAATTTGATGGTGAAAGGTACATATGGGAAATTAACATATATTATGGAAATATCGATATTATTTTACCAAATATGTTTACATGCACACGCACATACCTGTACGTAGCAGACCTAAAAGTCTGTATCAGTGCCTCTAATTTACAATATAGTAATGATGTTTGTCGTTAGTACACCTTCCTGCTGTGCTTTTAGGGAGCAAAGAAGATGCTGGCGTTGGGGATAACAGGCCCCGAAGGCCACGAGCTGTGCCGCCCAGAAGCAGTGGAGGCCGAGGCCACGCTGAGGGCCATCACCATCGCCAGCGCCGTCAACTGTCCGCTCTACATCGTGCACGTGATGAGCAAGTCTGCGGCGAAGGTGATAGCAGATGCCAGGAGAGACGGTAACTGCTGAACACCTATTCGCTATCAAGCGAGGTCAAATACCTGGGTCCTCTGCTTTTGCTTATGAGAGAGTTGCGTGTGACTTTCCACAACGTCTCTCCTCCATCTCTGTTACATCCTGCCTGTCTTCTTTCATCCTTACACATGTCTACTTGTTTTCTCCTTTTGCTCATCTTCACGGCCGCCTGTCTTCCTTCCGGGGATTTCTGCCTTATCTTTGGGACCTGAGTTTACCTCTTTCCGCCTTCGGCCCCACCCTCAACACCAGACAGCAGCCACTTTTTATTTTATTTTATTTTTTTTTTTGTGGTACTGGGAATTGAACTCAGGGGCATTCTACCTCCGAGCTACACCCCCAGCCCTATTTTTATTCTTTATTTTGAAACAGGGTCTTACTAAGTTGCGAGTGCCTCACTAGGTAGCTGAGGCTGGCCGCGAACCCGGATCCTCTGGTCTCAGCCTCCCGAATGCTGGGATTACAAGCGTGCGCCACCACGCCCGGCTCAGCAGCCACTTTTTAATCTGAGGGCTAAGTGCAGAGCTCCCCAGTTAAAGAGGCGTCTACGCTTCCGAGGCACCTCCCCTGCCCCTCCCAGCCTTGGGATCAGACCAATGCACCGCACACAGCACATGTGGAGAAAATGTCTTTCAGATTGAATTGATTTGTCCAACAGCAACTTGGGTGTTGCAGCAGTTGAAGCATATATCCAACTAGTATTTTCATAATGAATGTTTTAAGATTTTAAAACCAAAGTTATTTTTTACCCCAAATTACCTAATAGCCTCTGTTATCTAGTTCAGTCTGGCATATAAATAGTGATCTTAAAAGAAAGAGACAGTCTCCTTTTCTCAGTAAAAGTTGGGCTGAGAAATAATTTCATTCAGTTGCAAGTACTGATAAAGGACAGATGAAAATAAATGTGGTGCGTATTATCCAATGACTTCAGGCCTCCCCGGGATGTGCTGGTAACTTTTATCATCTGACTTTTAGAAATGCAGATAATTAGAGACTATCTTGTAAATCATCCTGGCTGGGTTTTTTCCATGAAACTGAAAATATATATGTGTGTGTTTATAAAAAAAAAAAAAAAAACTATGAAAAATGGACTTGGTATGTCTATAGTTGATACTAAAATAAATTTTGTCAAAATTGCTTTTTGTTGCAAAGTTCAATGAGGATTTTGTAAACGATATGCATTTCTTAAATCAAGCTGGTCAATATCCTGTGTTAAGAGTAAGCCTAATTCCGCATGGGGCTTAATACGGTCTTGTTACCAACTATTTCTGAGTGTTCCCTCTAACACCCCTCATCTAACAGAATTGGATCATGGAACAGAGCAGTCAAAGAAGAAAATACAGCTATTATAGTACTAACTTCTCCCACCAGATGGCGCTGCTGTCAACTCTATGGAATTGTGGTTTCCAGCATAAGTCATGCAGGAGATTCATAGTGTCAGAATATGATTTAAGAAACACTAAAACCAGCAGAAATGGTCAATCCTAACCCACCAGCAAGCTATGATTTTTACAATTCTGTCAGGAAGAAGTTTCTTGATCTCGGGTATTTATTCGGCACTGGGATAGAATTCCATTAGGATCAGAGTAAAAGTTTTGGGGAAGATTTCAAACTATAGACCAGAGAAATTATTAAACTTAAGCCTGGACAATTAGATTTTATTTTAAATTAGTTTGAAGTTAAATTTTATTTCATGAATATGTAAAACATTTACATGGTCTGAAAGTCAAAATTATGTATAAAATATGTTCAGAAAGTTTTACTTCCTTCTCATATCCCTTAGTTAATTTTATTAGCTTAGATTTATAGTTTCTCTTTACAAAATAAAAATATATATATTCTGATTACTTTCTTCTTTCTTATATTAAAAGTAGTATACTATACACAGTATTTTATGCCTTATTCTTTTTCTCCCCACTTCAAATATGCCTGAAGGTCAACCCACTTTAGGTGTAGAGATTTTTCTCCTTCTCTTTATACGTGTAGAGTGTGAAACTATATTTATTCAGCTAGTCCTCTCTTTTTCTTTCTTCTTTTTTTTTGTGGTACTGAATATTGAACCCAAGGATGTTTTACCTCTCAGGAAGACTCTCAGCACTATTTTAGTTTCTATTTTGAAACAGTGTCTTGCTAAATTGCTAAGGCTGGCTTTGCACCTGTGACCCTCCTTTCTCATCCTTCCAAATACTGGGATTACAGGCACATACCACCCTCACTTGGCAATTAGTCTTCTCTTAATGGACACTTGGGTTGTTTCCAATCTTTAGCTATTATAAATAAAATCACAATATTGTCTTTTTTTCATGATCGTGGAAGTGTATTTTTTTTATTTCTGCTATGATAATTTGTCACAAATTTAGTGGCTTAAAACAATACATGTTTATAATCTTATCATTCTAGAGGTCAGAAGTCTGAAATAGGTCTCACTGGGATAACATCAGGGTGTTGTTCCCTTCTGGAGACTCTAGGGAAAATCCCTTTTCTTGTCATTTCCAGAGTTTAGAGGCTGCCCACAATCCTTGGCTCACGGCCCTTTCCTCCATTTCCAAAGCCAGCAGCAGTGGGTTGAGCCCTTTACATGTGCCTTTATTCTGACCTCCTTTTTTTTTTTTCCTCTCTCATTCATTTTAGGGATTGTTGGATTGCATTGAACCTACTAGACTAATTCAGAGAAAACACCCCATGTCAAGACCCTAATTTAATCACATCTATAAAGTCTCTTTTCCCACATAAGGTAACATACAGGCCAATAAGATGGGGATGTGGACTTCTTTAGGGCTCCATTGTTCTGCCTAACACAGAAAGGTGTCTTCGGGTAGATTCCTAGAAGTGAGATTGCTGGTCCAAAGGGTAAAAGCATAAGTAATTTTTTAGATGTTTCTTAAATTCCTTTCCAAAGGGATCATAAATATGGAATATTTAAAATGTCACCCCAATGTTCTAGTTAATTCAGACTTATCATAATGGTACTTGTGAAAATACTCTGAGGCCCAATTGGCAAAGAGGCAGCAGAACTCCAGAATGTATTAGAGTGAAAGATTCCCACCCCTTGCACGTGACCCCTTGCACATCAGCAAGACCAAGTAGGAACCAGAGGGAGAAAGAGCGGGGCTGTTCCCATGGTGATCCTGTTAACAAACCCAAGGACAGACTCTCTGGGGGAGCAGAGTGCCAAGAGCTGGTGGACCACACAGCCCTTGTATGAAAGATCCAGCTGCCCTATCTGCACTTGCTTATTATCTAGCATAATTTCTCAACACAAAGGAACAATAGACCTGCTAATTGTTGTCATCTTTAAATAAGAAACCATTCAGCCTTAAAGATTGATAATGTGAAAGTTTCTCATCTGCCGATACCTTTGCCAGCCCATTCTATCTTCTGGGACTGTGACACTCATTGTGGGTCCCTAGAAACCAGCACTGACATCGCCTGGGAGCTCATTAGACATGCAGCGCCTTGGCCCCATCCCAGCCCACAGAATCAGAAAGCACACTTGTAACTGTAAGCCCAGGTGACTCATATGAGTATTGAAGTCAGAATCCCTGCTCCACGACCCACAAAGGATATCCAGTTATTGATTGTCTCTATTATAGTAGCCTAGAAACAAAACTCTGTTACTTTTGATTTTATGGTTTAATTGTCAACTATACACCCAGAAAAGAGGGACCATGAGCTAACATTGTTTGTTGAGTGGTTAGTATGTGCCAGATACATAGTAGTACTTCAATATCTTTTCTCTCATTTTGGGTTTTACTCTTATCAACATATTGTAGTGTATTATCTTCTTTAAATTGTGATAATAATGCTTCAAGATCAATTTTATCTGATGCAACTCAGGCTTGGGAAAGATGACTAGTAAATTAAGCCCAAGTTCCCTTGATCAGTAAGTGCTAACGCTAGAATTCAAGTCCAAGTCCATCAGACCCAAAGCCAAACTATTTTTGTTACTCTTCACCCTGTTCAAGGAAAAGCTGGTCCAGAGTTGGGGAAATACGGGTATCAAGTTTATATTTATTTGATTTGGGTTTTAAAAAATTAACTGTTTTTTGTGTTACATTTTAAAATCTTATTGAAGACATTACCATCCTCTTGTTATTTTTTATCATTACTAAAAAATAGAAATGGCAAGAATGGAAATGATAAAGTAGAAAGTAAACTCCTCCTTGGAAAGCTCAGTTGTCTTTGGCCATTGGCTGGAAATGTCTGCTTCACGCTTTAGTCTTTCTCAGTCTGAATTGGGTAGCTAGAACCAGGGTAGCTCCTCCCCACCCTTCCCCTGTGAAGGCACTTGTGTCAAAGTGAGGAAAAGCACAAGAAATTGGTCTTTTTTCCCGGAAGCAGAGTTTGCCTCCCTGCATCAGAGCCCAAGAGTAAAGTTGGATCTCCTTCAGAAGTTTGTCTTGTAGCTTAGACCTCTGTTATCCTCCGGTCTAGTCTTTGTCTGAAGAGGATACGTGCCAATGTAAACCATCGGCTTCAGTGACACTTTTTATTTTGGTCTGAGTAGCTTTGATTATACATGTTCCTTTTGGGCCACAATATTGCACATAGGATTATGTCTTTTAGAAAGTAATTAGTCATCTTTCCCCCAACCTATGAATAGAACTTATGTACATGTGGGATCATGGTTTTTCTGATGCTTTTAGAATGATGGTGACTTCTCTCAGTAGCTTAATTTGATGCTCTACTTGTAGAGATCTGTTATAATTAATTTCCCTTTTATGAATGAAATTTTAATATACCCCCCAGACCCCATTTAACTTGTCTTAATAAGATGCAACTTTATTCCATATCCAAGATCTTGTCTTTAGGGTATAAGTATGATTCTCATTTGAACTTATTAATAAAATGTTTTCTTTTTATTTTATAAAATACCAGTCACTGAGGCTGTAGCTCAGTGGTAGAGCACTTACATAGCATGCATGAAGCCCTGGGTTCAACCCCCAATAAAATACACATTCACACACACACACAGAACTATGTTATAAGCATTGAATTTGCAAAATTGGATTAAGATTATTTCAGTTCTCAAGGAGCTCACAGTGAACTGGGCTAACTCGTGGGTTTTATCGGATTGTTGTTTGTTTCACTTGCTTTAGTTCTCCTATAGTAGAAAGCTTTACTTTCCAGGTGTATCATCATAAAATATACATTTATTTTATACAGAGATTTTGGATTGTCTATTTTCCATCTTATCTCAACTCTGTCCTCCATATATTCCTCTTGTGTTTTAAAATGAGGAGAGCCAGGTGTGGCAGCACTCACCTGTAATCACAGTACTTGAGAGACTGAGAAAAGAGGACTGCAAGTTTGAGGCCAGCCTCAGCAATTTAGTGAAATTCTCAGCAACCTAGGGAGACTGTGTTTCAAACTGAAAAAATAAAATAGGGCTAGGGGTGTAGTTCAGAGGTAGAATTGGAAGAGAGGTTCATAAAATGGCCACTTTCTCCCCAAGTGGACATGTTGACCATTGCTTAATAGTGCTGAGAAAGAGCAAACCAAATCTCATTCACACACGCACAGTACACTGATGTTCCATAACCAGGGCCATGGAAGTGTGATGTGTAGCTGAGTCGAGGTGGATTTGAATCTCAGCCATTTTTCTTCTTTATCTTGCTATTGATCATCCACATACTTCATTGTCTTTTAAATTTGAAACAAAATGATTTACCTTCTATTCAACCGTAAAGCAGTTGAAAACTACTTTAAAACATTTCCAAAAAAGAATTATGTAATGATCTGACCAATAAGGAAACTAACATTTGTAGAGTAGTTTTCTAGGGCTGCTATAACAAAATCCCACGACTGAGTGACTTAGAGGACAGGCATTTATTTTCTCACAGTTCTGGAGTTTCCAGGTGTGAGATGAAGAAGCTAGCAGGGTCAGTTCCTTCTGGGGGGTGTGAAGGAGGATGTGCTGCAGGCCACTGTCCTCGGCCTGTAAATGGCTATCTCCTTCCCTTGTCTTCACATTATCTTCCTTCTGTGTGTGTCTGTGTCCATATTTCCTCTTCCTCTAAGGACCCCAATTTTGTTGGATTAGGATTCACCCCAATGACCAACCTTTAACTTTATTACTTCTATAAAGACTGGGCTTGGTGACACACATCTGTCATCCTAGTACTTGGGAGGCTGAGACAGGAGGATTACAGGTTCAAGGGCAGCCTCAGCAACTTAGTAAGACACTGTTTCAGTGTTTCAAAATTAAAATAAAAATGGGGCTATGAGTGTAGCTTGGAAGTAAAATGTCTCTGGGTTCAATTTTCAGTACCAAAAGAAAAGAAAAGAGAAAAAAGATCCTATTTCCACACATTCTCACATTCTAAGGGCTTTAGCATTTGAATGTTGTAAGAAGTTTCTAAGCATGAAGCAACTCCAGGGATCTAGAAACATGCTAGGTACTTTAATATACATTATTTTAACCTTCACAAAATTGCCATATTAGGACATTGTGATCCCATTTCATTGATGAGAAAATCTGAGATTAAGAGCATTAACTTATCTTGCACAAAGCTATAAAGTAGTCAGGATTTATAACTTCCTTTATATGATCCACTCCACCATGCTGCTTCTATGTATTTTTCTTCTCAGTTATTTTCTTCTCTTTTAAAAGCAATGTTTTTAATCAACACAGAGCCCAGGAAAGTTTTGCCCAGTCATTTTAGCTAGGAAATTTAGAAGTGTGCTTGGCTTCCTATTTAGTAGCCAGCGTTTCTGCTCCTGGTACCTATACAACATCTCTGGATCTTTCAACGTTCCTAACAGATCCCCTGATTCAGTGAAGTGCTGTTTACAGGTCCACACAGGTGTTAACATTCACTCTGTCACCTTCATCTCATAATCGGGTTGTCGGGGGAAGGGGCCGTTTGGGCAGGTTTGACATGCCTCATTATTTGGAAATCTTTAGAATCTCTCAGAGGGCAAAATGCCTTAAAGTAGGAGATTGCATCATACGCACTACATCTTTCCTGTTTGGGGTTTGAGCCAAAGGATGGAAAAAGTGGGCGAGTATCTCTGTGGGTAGATACTTGCTAAGGCAGTGAGTGAAGATTAGTGATGAAGATATCTCTATCCCTCAAGAGTGGTTGGAACCATCTGGTGGCAAATGTAATCAGAAGCATACCAGACACAGGACAGACAGAGCGCTTTTCATTGCCAACCTGCGACGTAGTCAATGAAAGCGGTCAGCACAGTTGGAAAATAGCTTAGCCATATCCACAAATAGCTCGTGGTTGAATTAAACATTTAAAAATACATGCTCTTTACCGAGAAATGAAAAGTGACAGTTGTCTTAATAACATGGTATGTAGGATTGGATATCAGAAGAGGAGGATTGAAATTCTGGCTGTGCTGCTGACTAACAGGGTGGTCTCTGGCAAATTAATTAGTCTCATCAACTACCAATTTCTTCATCTGTCAAACCAGCAAGAGGGTTGCCAGGAAGGTCAAACAAAATCATGTGCAAGAGCTTTGCAGGCCTTTGAGTGCTATACAGATGTGAGCTTTTTTAACTGTTCTAGTTTTAGCCCAAATTTATCAGAACTCACAATTATGCTGAATTGTCCAATTTGATTCTTCAATTTATGGGTTTTCCAGGCTCCTTTCCTCTTTCACTTCTCATGCGCTATTCTGTCCTTTGAAAATCTCTTAAAACCACTGTGAATCAGGGCAAAGAGCAGTTAGGAATTTTTGAATATGTATATGTGTGTGTGTGTGTGTGTGTGTGTGTGTGTGTGTGTGTGTGTGTTACTTATTGGGGAGAAAGTTGAAAAAAAAACAGTTAAAGAAGAGCTTATATCTACCAAAAAAAGTGACCTGTCACATTTTAAAGGATCTAAGCCCTTCCAAGGAAATTACCTGTCATCTGGTTTCAAAACAGTCCTGGCAGGCTCCCGGTAGATGCTGACACTTTTAATTTTTCCTGAGAGCTATTAAAATGGTAGAAGTTTTGGAGCCGTATTCCCATATCACCTTGATGTGCCAAGTGATTGAACAGAACATGTGATAAGGATCTTTCCTCGATGATGAAGCACCATGGAAAATCCTGAGTTGGCAGCTCACAAAGTGATTGCAAATCAAGTCTCTGAGTTCTTACGGTCCAGGCACCTGGAAGAAGTTCTCTTGGAATAGAAAGTTCTCTTTGTACTTGCAAATAAAAGGTCATATCTATCTTTCGTGTTCTCTCTCTCTCTCTCTCTCTCTCTCTCATAGTTGGTATGTTACCTCTTGGTTCACTACAAAGGATCTCTGCTTATTCCATATGCCTGAAAGAGATGCTAATGGTGTTTCCCCCCTTTCTGGGAAGAGGGCAGTAAGAACAGGGAGCAGGATAGGATCCATCTAGCTGTTCAGATCATGGAAGCACCTACCAGTGGCTAACCACAATTTGATACCTGGTTACGTAAATGAAATTCTTAGGCTTCAGAGAGCCTGGCTTTTGTGGTTATTCAATTTCCTAGGCTAGCTGAAGGAAGATGGCTAGTTTGGGGGAGAAATGATATGTGAGATAATAGGGTGCTACATTCCCATTTAATGTGACTCAGGCAGCTGGTGGCCATCCACTGTCAGCACTCTCCTGGGAAATCAGTTAATTTCAGTTATATATCAGGATTGTAACTAAAGTTTGGCATCTGATTAACCAGAGTGAACTAATTTGGTATGCCAACATCTCCTTGCTGTTCACTCCTTTTTTTTTTCTTTTTTCTTTTTTGATTGCTTGCATATGATGAGGCTGATGCCAGTGAATCTATTATTCTGACAAATGCTAATCAGAGAGGTAGGATTCTGATTTTAAATTCAAATTCACTGTGCACTATTAAGTTTTCTAACAGTGTGTGCTTTTGATGGCCTCATTTGCATGATTTTTAAAATATGCATTTCAGGCTATAATTTCATTATCTGAGTGTTCTTTTATTTAATATCAGTTCTAAGGAGTTTTGGGGGGTATAAAGAGGTTACTGATCTATTTGCAGCAGAGATATACTGTGATTGAATTCCATATGACCTACATTAATCCTTAGCTGTTCTCTGACTATAATGGCATAGAATTTAGGCCCTCTGGGATTTCAATCCCACCTCCTCTGCACCCCTTTGTGGAGTGTATATAAAATAACTGTAGAGATGTATGTAGCCCATAGTTTTACCTAATTTCGTATTGGAAGTAATGATATTGTTTACCCGAGAGGGTTTTATAGAAGATTTCAGTCGAAGGGCACGTGTATCAGCCAGCTTTTGCTAGGTTATGCTGCAGTGACACAGATCTTAAATAGAACGGCTTGTATCTAGAGATTTCTTCTCATTCACATGCATGTCCATCATGGGCTGGCTCTGCCTCTGTTCCATAGTATTTTCATTCTGGAACACAACTGAAGGAGCAGTTGTGTTGTGACACCCTGACCAGTGTTGTAACAGGGAAAATGGGGATGGAAGAACCCAGAGACAGGCTCTTCCTGTCTTGGAAGTAGCACATGTCACTTCCATTCACATCTAATTGGCCAAAGTCAGTCAGGTGGTTGAGCCTGACCTCAGGGGAGTGGGTAGAATAGTCTGTTATTCCATGCAATGCGTATAGACTGGAGCATAGTAAATGCTCAGCAAACATTAGTTGTTACTTTTAAATCCTGTTCACAAAAATGCTGTTACTTTTAAATCATGCTAAGATATAGATATTATCTATTCTGCCAAGCTATAGATATTATCCTTTGCTAGGACAGAGAAGACTAATGCCTGTGTTTGTCAGATAGTTCGACAAGAGCAGATTAAGGTGCTATGTGCTTTTCTTGTTTTGAACTTTCCAGGGAAGGTGGTCTATGGAGAACCCATAGCAGCAAGTCTAGGCACAGATGGCACTCACTACTGGAACAAGGAATGGCACCATGCAGCCCACTACGTCATGGGTCCACCTCTGCGACCGGACCCTTCAACACCTGGCTTTCTCATGAATCTACTGGCTAAGTAATCACTTTGCAAATAACCATGAACTGTTTTGCCAGAATGAAGCTTTTTACGTCTCAGGGTTGGGTAGAGGAGAGTGAGTCCTACATCTGAAGCTCCCATGGGATTCCCAGTGTTTTTGCTCTACCTGACCCAACAGGTCCTGGGCATGCCTTTACCTGTATAGCAAAAACATTGGCCTAATTAAGTTATGATATGTTGTTACAAATCTCTCCTGGGCACAGAGAAATCTAATCATTTTACTGATTTTTTTTTTCAATTTCTTTGATTTCAATCTCAGAGCCCAGTATCTTTATTTCTTCATTATATTGTTGTTGCTGCTGTTATTGTTTTGGGTGCTGGAGATCAAACTCAGGGCTTCACACTTACTAGGCAAGCACTCTACCATTAAGCCCCACCCCTAGACCTATGTTTTTATTAGAATATTCTTGATTATTTTTCTATGCTTCTGGAATCCAGGAATGAGATTGTTATGTAGGTAATTTTGTCACTTTCTGGGAAAGGATGATCATTGTTCTTGGGGATTACGCTATTTGCGGGCATCCTGACATGCCCCACCCACAGATACTCAGATTTAAGTTAACGAAGACAATAACAGAGATCACTTACTCCTTCTTTCAACTTCCTTCCTCCTTTACACGTCTACATTCCCAAGATTATTCACAAGTCAGAGTAGGATTCCCGCTCCTGGTGACATCACCATCCTCAGCTGGTCTCACACCTCTATTTACTGAAGTGTGGCCATTATCCAGGGGCTTCCCCAGAGGACCTGCCTCTGTCCCCACAGGTCACCATAGTGAAGTCTTCCTGTGGCGCTCTACTCACAAGGACTTTTCACTTGCATGCTTCCTAGTGACTCCGATGTTATCATCACCAAGTACATACAACTATCAAGTTTTAGATGAACTCAATCACAGAGCCAGTGAGTGATAGAGCTGAGCCTACAACCCAGGCTTCCTACCTATGCTTTTGCATTGTTCTACTTGTGTCTTCTTCCTCTAAAAGTGCTTCTTAGAATTGACACAGGAGAGGGGTGAAATATGCACTTGAAAATGTTCCTCATTCTCCATTGCATTTTTCTGACTTTCAGTAGATAAGAGGTCAGGAGATTAGGAAATACTATGGTAGTTCCCTCCTCATGTGTTCTGTCTACTCACCACATCACTCTCATGGGTGTTGCTTTGTTCTTTTACAGTGACGATCTGACCACAACCGGCACTGACCACTGTACTTTTGACACTTGCCAGAAGGCTCTTGGGAAGGATGACTTCACCAAGATCCCCAATGGGGTGAATGGTGTTGAGGACCGGATGTCAGTAATCTGGGAAAAAGGCGTGGTGGGTTTCATAGGATCCAGCCTTGTTTTGCTTCCTTCTTCATTGAGGATCATGACTAGGGACCACACTGGCACAGACCTTCCTAGAGAAACGTCACAATTGTTTTTATTTTTTATTTTTTACTAGGTTGGAGACTGGGGATGTACACAACCCCCAACTATATCCCATCCACCCCCAGGACAGTATCAGCAAACAAATAACTGTCTTCTCTGCATAGTTGGATTTAGAGGATGCACAGGGGATGGATGTAGATTAGGTACAAAGAAGGTCACTCTTGAAATGTTATGGCCCTTCTGCTCCATTTCTCAGGTTCTTGAATCCCAATGCTTCATGTGTCACTAGTACAAATACTTGAAATGATAGAAAAGACAGGAAGGAAGCCTGCTTATTACGTTCATATCTCCTTTTCATGAAATCTTTGTAGATGTCCCTTAAAAAAAAACTTGGATATCAGGTTTTTTAAATTGCTGTATGAAATCACATCAATAATAACTCAAAGTCTAGGGGAAGATTATTTGACAAATTCCCAGGAATGAAGAAGAATCAAATGGCCAAATGGCCAGTGTTGGCCTGTCCTGCCAGTTGCCATGTGTGGTTGCAAAGATCAACAGGGAGGATGGTTAGACCTGAGGTCTCCACTCTTATGCCTCTCTCACTCGTCTCCCAGGAACCCTCTCAAAGATGACGCATCAATCCTACTTAATACTTCAGAACCCCCTTTGATTATTTTCTCCCACATACACGATCTACTTCTAAATCTAATTAACCAAGTTTCATCAATTTTATTTCCAAAATGCCTCCTTTTCTCCGTAGTCACGGTCACCATCTAGTTGGGGTCTTACATTTTGTTCCGATATTTCAGTAGTCTCGTAGCTGATGTCCCTGTCTCCAGTGTCTTGCTTGTTAGGGTTTATTCTATACTCTGGTACCAGAGTACTGTTCATGTTACTTTTCTCTAAAAAATTCTTTAATTTTCTCCAGTACTGACAGGATGATATTTGAATAATTAATCTACTATAAGGATCTTTAAAATATCTCTATAGCTCTAATTTCTGCTGATCATCCTCTGTACTTCCTCTTCCTTCACCCTAACCTTCCCAGATGATTTCCCTTCTCTTCCTCTTTCCTTAGATTTTCTTGATAACAGTCTAACCTTCCTCTTTTTACTTGTGTTATTAGAGAAAGTAGCTTCATTTCAGCAGGTTTTCATAATCTATTATAGTTTCCAGGTTCATAAGTAGCTTTAAAGTGATTGAATGTTTCCTAATAACATTCGTGAAACTATATTATTTCCTGAAACATTAAAATGATTTACTTCTGGGACTATTTCTTTTAGGATATGGTTCTTAATCATTTTTTGAGGCAGGAATAATTAAATAAACCTTAGGGACACTCATCATGTAAATATGCATAGGTATAAGCCCTCAACACTTTTTCTATATTCAAATCTCTTATAATAGATCATCCATGATTATTGGTTCATGCAATTTTTTTATGGATCTGGGGATTGAACCCAGATGCATTTTACCTCTGAGCTATACCCCCAGCCCTATTTTTATTTTATTTTTTTTATTTTGAAACGGAGTCTTGATAAGTTTCTGGAGTCTTACTAAGTTTCTGAGTCTGACTGTGAACCTGCAATCCTCCTGTCTCAGTAAGCCACCATATTCAGCACATGTGAATTTCAATTGCATGGAACTCAACCTCTTAAGTTGATTTCTCTTCTTTCTTTCTTTTTTTTTAACCTTTTATTTGATTTCTTTCTCTTTTTTAAAGCATAGTCACCTGATTTAAAAGCATCTTTGCCCATCTTATTTTAAGTCTATAATATTTTACCCACATATCTACATGGTCATCTCCTAAATCTGGGTTTGCAGTAAATTATCCAGCTCATGAATCTAATAGGTGGTGGTAGAAAACTTTAAATGGGAATCGAAAATACCATTGCCAACATTTAGCCTTCATCTGCAGCAATTTTGTATGATTCTCGGAAGGATCGGGAAAAGTAGTGGGGTTGTTTTTTTGCTGATGGGTTTTTGAAAAGTCATCCTCAGGCTTCCATGTGTTACCCCGTCATCCTCATCATTAGCATTATGATCGCTTAAACTTACCAGCATGCACAGATGTGGTCAGCTCCTCAGTGTAAGAAATCAGGTGCAGTTGTGTTTGGTTTAAGAGATGCAAGTCTTGTACTTTTATTGATAGAAGTTTTTAGTATTTACTCATCAAAACAAACACATTTTCTCTTTCGAATGGTTTTACAGCACAGTGGTAAAATGGATGAAAACCGATTTGTGGCAGTTACCAGCACAAATGCAGCCAAAATCTTTAATCTTTATCCAAGAAAGGGAAGAATAGCTGTAGGATCAGATGCTGACATTGTGATTTGGGACCCAAAAGCCACAAGGTAAGTCTAATTCTATTCCCTGGCTTCATGATGGAGAAATAGCACTAACTTGCAAAGAAATTTTGTTTTGGCCTTAATCATCCACTTCTTAGTAGGTGATTTATTTAACCATGCTCAGGAATTTGGAGTCTGTGCACAAGATATAGGTTTTGATACACAAGTATTTCTTTGTTTTTCTTGGCATTGAGGATGCCAAAATTGTATTGTATTCTCTGGAAATGGATACATATAGAAAACCAATATGAATTTACCACTTCAGTGCCTGGCAAATGTCTGTGTTCGCGTGGAGGAAAGGTTACAGAACAACGAAGAAAATAGAAGGCTTAATTTGAAAAGGGCTGAATTTAAAACTCAAAAATAATTACAGCTTTTTTAAAGCTTTCGGACAGAAAAATTCCAGCACAAAAGATGTCACTGTTAGTTAGCCAAATTTTCCAGTTGAGTTCATCTTAGGCCTATCATTCCCAGTAGACTCCAGCTTTTTGTTTCCAATTTCCATAATTCTATGTTAATACTGCAGTTCTGGCAAATTCCATCAACTCAGGAAAGCATTCAATAGGGACTGAAGCTCTATTAATTTCTCCTTATAGGATGTTAGCACAGACAGCACCTGCATGCTAATTTGTGTTCCCCATAAACTTTGTGGCTGTAATGGAGGAAATCCCACATATTTTCCTGTGCACGCACACGCGCGCACATGCATGTATCAACAGGAGTATAATAGACCATTTTGCTTTTAATTTATTTGAAGTCTGTTAAGTCTTTTATTGTAGTAAGCAACTCTCGTTTTTTGTGATGTTATTGTCACAAAAACCCAGCTTCCACTGAAGTGCTCCTGAGCCACCCTCTGGGAAAAAGATGACCATTTGGAGTGCTAAGCCTCTATGACCGTGAGCCTAAAAACAAGCCCCAGACAGTCTCTTGGAAAACATTTCTGTTTTTGTGCTTGACACGATCCTCTGGGCACTCACTGTCCCCACCCAGAGATCAGTTCATAAGGTCGGCAGGACATGCTCATGCCAAGGAGCCTGTAGTCAAACACTTCTCTTATCAGCTCATTGATGATTTATAATCCATGCAATGCAGTAAATGGTAATATTAGCATCTTATTTACAAACATATCCTAATATTCCAACTAGGCACAACTCAAGGTCTTTGTTATTATGTCATCAAGGAACTATTGCATACTTAAGGACTCGATACATAATCAAACCAAATGTGGCCAGCTTCTCTACTAGGCTAGAAAAATTGCACTTGGGGAGAGAATGGGAGAAAAATGCTTAGATTTGGAATGATCTGTGGATGAAATGCTACAACATCTAGAGAACACCTGATAATACCACTGTGCACAGGGTTGTTGTGCACCCAGCAGAGTCCTGTCCCAGTCCATCTTTGCTGTAATGCAAACAATTTAGGCTGCAACTAAGTAGGTCTTTGGGTAGGCTGCAATGAGGTAGACAGTAATGAGGTAGGTCTTTTGAAACATCTTGTGGCCTAGGAAGACTGACGATTTCATCAGGAAACCCAGAAATTTTCAAAATGGAGAAAGCTGTCATGCAGAAGACATATTTGTGAAAAATTGTGATTTTGAAGCAGAACATCTGGAAAAATATACTAATGATAATTAGTGATATGTTGTACTTGCATAGCTCTGGGTAGGCTTAAAAATACTTGAGGATCTAAAATGTGATTTATGAAGTAGACAAATATGATCACTTTCACTTTAAGTGATGCAAAAACCATAACTGTGTGACAGTGTAAATGACAGTTCTGCTATGAGAACCCTGACCCCCTGGCTTTGACATTATACACTTCTGTGTTTCTTGTGAGATTCAGAGCCCCACTATCTCCGGATATCAAAGCAGAGCTTCTTATATTATAGTTGACTGTTCAAGCTCCATTTTTTTCCCCCCAATCAGGTAGGCCAGTAACTAAAACTTTTTCTTTTTTTTTTTTTGATGTGATTCTATTTTGTACTATTCCTTATCACAGGTGAGGGAAAAGTGAAAATACTCTATTTAGTGATTTGACTAGCCAGTCTAATTCCTAATACCATGGAGGCCATTTCATGGTTTTCTTTTTTTGGGGGGGGCACTGGGTGTTAAACCCAGGGGCATTCTACCTCTGAGCTACACCCCAGTCCCTTCCTTCCTTCTTTCCTTCCTTCCTTCCTTCCTTCCTTCCTTCCTTCCTTCCTTCCTTCCTTCCTTCTTAAACAGGATACAGGATCTCACTAAGTTGCTTAGGGTCTCACTTAGTTGCTCAGCCTGGCCTCAAACCTGTGATCCTCTTGTCTTAGCCTCCCAAGTACTGGAATTACAGGCATTCACCACTCCTCATGGTTCTTTTTAACCCCACAGTGGGGTATCTCCAGCAGGGCCCAATCTTCAGAGTTCTCCCCGGCTGTTTTAATTTCTGAGAACGACAGCAGCTCGGGTGGAAAGCATTGTCTTTCTTAGACAACTGGACAAAGGGAAGTGACCGGAACGTAAGGTTGTGAATAATTCACTTGCTTTATTTACCACATATCGCTGCTAGGAGGATATTTATAGGCTACGATTATGTCTCCTTGAGTCATGTTTTTAGACTATACAAATTTAGATTGCTTTCTCCCAAGTTCCAGCCACTGGTTTCTATAACATTGTTTCGTCCTTCCTTTCCTATTCATTTGCTTCAGAATAGTACGTAATCATCCAGATGTATAGTTGTTTTTTAAAGATCTATATATTACCTACCTAATTTCCCTCATTTCTAGCCTAAGAATAACTAACTTAAGGTCAAACCAAAAAGGTTCTTATGCTTTTGTCTTTTCCGTCAGTTCTTTAATATTTTGTATATAATAGCCACCCTTTACTTTATATAATAATCCTAACAGAAAACAGAATATTTAAAAATTCTTGTATGTGACTTTTGGGGTAGAGATAATGCATTTGGCATTTAATTACTAGTACTAAGTCTTCTTTAGTAGTACAAATATACTTTAGTGTAGTGCTAAGAATTCTTCTATGCCATCATGCATGCCTCAGTCCTAGGCACAGTGAAGATCAGCGCAGGCCCAAGAGTCTGATATGTAGGTTCTGGTCTGAGCTCCATCAAAGGTCATTTAAAGTCTCTGTAGAGCTGAGGATGTATCAGTGGTAGAGCACTTGCCTAGCATGCACAAGGCCCTAGACTCAATCCCCAGTACCAAGCAGAAACACATATGCACACAAACAAACAAAGTCTCTGCGTGTCTACTTTCTCATATGTGAAAGGAGATTACTAATAATTGTTATGCATACTTAAAAAGATTTTCATTAGAATCCCATGAATGCACATGAGCATGCTTGATAAACTAAGAAAGTGTTTCCCAAACACAAGACATGTCGTGACAGCCATTTTATATATTTCTAGTTTGATTGGAGCTATGCTTTGCAGATACTTTCATTTTTAGGTATTCTCAGCTAGTTTGCCTGTGGTGACCAGGTGGCAGATAAACCACAAAGTTCTATTTCTCTTGTCCCTCTGGTCCTTTTTAAAACAGTGGAGATCTTTTCATCTTTCTTTTCCTCTTTTACTGTCTTATTGAAAAAATGGAGAAATAGGATCAAGGTATATTGACTCGATCTAGCTCCCTTTGGATTTCTTTGGCTTCATAGATTCTTTAAGAATTTTCTCTAAGCCACCCACCATCAGAATATTTTCCACTTTGCTATTCATCTTTTTTTAAGTGAAATTTTCAGAATGCTGGGAAAAAGAGAGGCGGTGCTATGGAGGCGGCAGCTTGATGGAATAGTGAGCCTGGAAGAATGTATGAACAAGAAGAAAGGGTGTGTAGAGTGGATCACAGTAAATGGGAGAGGCTGTCACAGAAACCATGCCGAGTCCTATCCAGGTCGACCACAGCACCAGCTTTTTCTGTTTTTTGCTGCTGATTATGAGAAAGTTGCTTGTCTGGCCTGGCTGTTCCCAACCAAAATTTATGCTGATGACCTCAGTCAGGACCTTTCTGATGTGCCATGGTATTTTTGGCATTCTCTAATCATCCTTGCGTCACCCTAGCTTTCCACTGTCCTTAGACACTACCCATCGCCAGTGTCTTCCTCTTCATCCTTGCAGCCTGTGTTCTGTGAACCCCACTCACCCACTTGCAACAAACGTGCCTCAGTCTGTATTCACTTTCTCGCTTATTAATATCACTGAGGTCTAGTTTCATCGTGTGTGTGTGAGAGACATTGGAAATTGAACCAAGGAGCATTCTACCTCTGAGCTATACCCCGAGCTGTTATTTTATTTTTTTTATTTTGAAATAGATTCTAAGTTGCAGAGGGCCTTGCTAAATTGCTGAGGCTGGCTTTGAACCTGAAATCCTCCTGTCTCAATCTCCCAAGCACAAGGATGACAAGCATGTGCCACCATGCCCAGCTATATAGTTCTATTTTAAATAAATGTTTTATTTCAGAAGAGTTTTAGATTTACAGAAAAGTTGCAATGATAGTACAGAGAATTCCCATATACCCTGCAGCTATTTTTCCACTACTCTTATCTTACATCAGTATGGTACATTTGTCACAATGAATGAACCAATACTGACATGTTACTATTAACTAGAATCTATACTTTATGCCGATTTGCTTAGTTTTTACCCAATACCCCTTTCCCGTTCCAGAATCCTCCATTACATTTAATTGTCAAGTGTCCTTAGGCTCCTCTGATCCATGACTTTTTCTCTGACTTTGTTTTTGATGAACTTTGATGGTTTTGAGGAGTACTGGCCAGGTGTTTTGTAGAACTTTCCTGTATTGCGATTTTTCTCATGTTTCCCTCGTTACTAGCCACAGGTTTGGGGAGGGAGAGCCCAGAAGCAAAGTGCCAGTTCCATCACATACATGAATATGACTTGGCCCTGGTGAACCTGTTTGAGGTGGTATGTGCCAGGCTTCTCCACGGTACAGCTCCCCACCACCACTTCCATACTGCACACTTTGGTGGGAAGTCAGTAGGCATAGCCTGTACTTAAGGAGTGGGAGACATGCTCTAGTTTATGTTTTAATTGATTCTCTGGAACCCGGGCCTGGCCCAGTTCAGCAGAGTGTATACACCATGGATGCTGTCGAACAGGTGAGTTGTGAGGTACAGCCTTCCATGCTGCACAGTAGATGGGAACGCTTATGCAGTGGCAGAAAGGAAATGAGCTCAGCATCTGCTGTGGGGAGGGAAAAAGTCAGAATGGCATTTTCTCACTTCATGCTTCTAACTTCTTGCACATGACTAATAAATGACTGGTGGAAAAAATGAAAGAACCCTGGGCGTGGCGGTGCATGCCTATGATCCCAGTACTTGGGGAGGCTGAGACAGGAGGATCACAGGTTTGAGATTAGCCTCAGCAATTTAGTGAGACCTTCAGCAACTTGATGAGATCCTGTTTCAAAATAAAAAATGAGAAGGGCTGGGGATTTGACTCAGAGGTAAAATTCTCCTGGGTTCAACCTCCAGTAACTCCCCACCCACCCCAAAAATAAATAAATAAAAGATGAATTAATGAATTCAGATAAATATAAGTAAAAGGGATTTTCCAAGGACAGGAGGAAGGATGTTTTACTGGTCTTGTTTTCTTTAAGTGTCCCCTTTATTTGGGGGGTTGGAAGCAATCTGTCAGCGGAGCTCTTAGGGATAAGTGAAGTGTTAAGAGATTTGCCTTCATATACTTCTGAGAGGTAAGTTTATACAGAGCCAGGTCCTAAAAGAAACTGAGTGTAGGGAAAGGAGATGAGAAATAAAGTCAAATATTCTCAATCTAAGAGAGGATGTGTTAAAAATATTATACAAACTTGGTGTGGTGGTGCATGCTTATAATCCCAATACTTGGGAGGCTGAGATAGGAAGATCACAAGTTCGAGACCAGCTACAGCAACTTAGCAAGACTCTCAGCTACCTAGCAAGACCTGGTTTCAAAACAAAAACAAGATGCGTATCTTAGAGGTAGAATGTCTCTGTGTTCAACCTCCAGTACTCCCTCCACCCCCCCCCCCAAAAAAATCACACAAAAGGCAGAAACAAGATGCCATAAAAGTGCAAAGAAGATCTTTCTTGTGTTAGAGCAGTCATTGGCATGAAATCAAGTAAGAGAGAAGAGTAAGTGAAGTATCTGGTCCTGAGAGTCAAGACTGAAATGAAGGTGAGGTAAACTAAGGCGCTGATCAGGGGATCTGGGAGGAGATGGTCAAGGCTGAGAAAGAAGCTTAGGAGGTCATAGGCTGTCTCCGGTTTTAATTTTGTGTATTACAGGCAGAGGCGATTTTAAGAGAGCTCATCTTGTGAAAAGGCATTATTTAATCAAGTGAATAAATGGGTATATCTACGGAAGGGTTTTACCTTGCAAGAAGTCCCTCCCTTGTATGTTACCTATCTGATTTTAATATTAACTACAGGCTGTTTGGTGTGTAGGCTTTCTGTCCGACCACACCATTACATAATGGCCAAATTTTTCTTAGAAAATTTCCTTAATGATTGTAGAAAAACAACACAGCCCACTAGCACTGCACCCCAGATCCTGAAGGGGGCACCCACAGCCCACATTGAGCTCGGCAGCTCCTACCAGGCCATTTGAGTGGCTGGTTATGCAAGAACAAGCAGGCCTTGGAGAAGGGATTCTTTTGCTAATGATTTTTGGCTTCACAGTACATAGATGTTTTCGTTCGTTTTTAAATTCTTGCTCCATTATTAATGGCATGTTGCAGTAAGTATGCTCACCACACAGTCTGTAACCTTAAAAACCAACAGCATCAAAGTTATCAAGGGACATCAGTGAAAAGAAAAGCAGGATAGCCATGCTTTTTTTCCCCCCCCTTGTAAACCCATAAAAAGCTGGATGATTTCAGGGTGGGCATTATTTGACATGCGGGGATGGACAGTGAGAGAGAATTGGGAATGCTGCCTGAAGGGAAGGTTTGGATAGCCTGATGAAAGATTACTAAAGACATTACTAGCTAGCAAAAAGTTCCTGCAAAAATGGACTGCAGTAGCTCTTCTGTGTCATCGCACAATAAAAAGCATGCTGCATTTAGTGCAAAGGGAGCATCCACCTTTTTCTGGAAGCAGACGAGTTTGCTGTATTCAGCCTGACGGCTCACTGAGCCAGTGTCTATTGCTTGTGACAGAAGTGTGTGTCCTGATGCTCCACTAGTTGGGCCAAAGCTTTAAATTTAAGGACGTACTCCCTCTTGACGTGTTTGACCCATTTTGGAGAATATTTTGATCCTTGGAGTCCGGGGGAAGAAATCAGGAATATCGTTTTTGTGAGGTATCAAGGCAGAATCGCATGGTGCCCTGTGGTCACAACAGAGATCCGCCAAATTGGCCAACTGGCTAACAATCTTATTAGAGAAGATGACACGCAAGTTGTTTGCAAGCCCATGGCAGCAGCAGTAGCGCCTGTTCTGGCAATTTAAGGCTGTATCCTCTGAGCTGCCATTCTTCGGCATTCATTAAATAGCACTTAGTTGCTATGGCAACTGTCCCTTTTCAGTATTTATGAGCTACAGGGTATCTCACAGCATCTCAAGCACACAAACACACTGCTAACACGTTGTGTGCACTGGAACATTTAATGAAGACTTCTAGCTGCACTGTATTCTGCAGAGCAGGCATATTTTTGCTCACAGTTATTTTAGTTTATTTTTTTAACTCAATTACAGCAGGCTTTGACCTTGAATACACCATTCTTGCAGGCATTGTGCCGTCTCTCCTGCTTAATTCCCTTCCTTTTCTCATTGAAGAGAGAGATAAATGAACTTAACTTTATATCCAGTGAAGAGTAATGACTTGCAGTTTATGACTGACCATCCCCCCCACCCCCGGATTCCAGAGAAGGCCTTGCTTGAGAAATAAAGCAGGGGAATGACTTCTGTCCTTGAGGAGTGGGGATTGCAGG
The DNA here is from genome assembly GCA_004027655.1 of Graphiurus murinus. Lineage (NCBI taxonomy): Eukaryota > Metazoa > Chordata > Mammalia > Rodentia > Gliridae > Graphiurus > Graphiurus murinus. The sequence continues at coordinate 59,928 of PVLC010001082.1, read as the reverse complement.
GTGTGGGGGGAAGGAGAAGTGAAGATTCAGGTGCCTTTTGCCAAATACTGATGATTGTGGCTTATGAATTTGGCTATGTGATCAGCAGCTATTTCAAAGAAGCTACTAGGCATAGAAGTTACTTCTCTCTCTCTCTCTTACACACACACACACACACACACACACACACACACACACACACACCTTACAGTAGCCCAGCAGCCTGAAATTCTGCCTATAGAAGATGGGCAGCCTGGTGACTACTGTCCAGGCCTGGTTCTAAGAGTACTAATACCTTACTCCTCCTCCAGTCCAAAGCCCAGTGCACGCTGTGTGGGAGGAGGGCGTGCAGGATGCAGGCCTTGACCAGGTGCACAAGTGGAAATGGAAGAGACATGCCACATCTTTCCCAGTGTGTCTGTGTGAGCTCACAAAGCTGCATGACAGCTGCTCCAGGTGGTCCAGGCAGGGCTCCACACAGCTGCAAAGGTGCCTTCCATGAAGCCATCACTGCTGAGTTAGGTAGTAATTATGACAATTCTCTGGCAAAGTACCTAGAGGAATAAGTGTCTTTTAGCAATGCACTTAAACTCCAGCCTGCAAAACCATAATGTAAACAGAAAGGCTTGAGCTGGGTGTGGTGGTGCACACCTGTAATCCCAGTCCTTGAGAGGCTGAGACAGGAGGTTCAAGGTCAGCCTCAACAACTTAGTGAGACACTCAACAACTTAACAAGACCTTGTTTCAAAATATAAAACAAAAAGGGCAAGGGTATACCTGACGTATTATATACAGGGGTATTCAGAGATAGAATGCTCCTGGATTCAATCCCCAGTCCTCCTCTTCCTCCTCCTCCTCCTCCTCCTCCTCCTCCTCCTCCTCCTCCTCCTCTTTCTTCTTCTCCTCCTCCTCCTCTTCCTCCTTCTCCTTCTTCTACTACTATTACTAATAATAATAATTATAGAGGCTTAGGGGCTTAAAGCTTCCCCTGACATTTATATACTGCATGCAGCCTTGGGAATAGTCCTGAATTTTTCTGAATTTTGATTTCTTTATTTGTTAAAGAGGCAAGATGATATTCATTTCATGGCATTATTGTGAGTGTTTGAGATAATGTACATATAATACTTGATACAAAATTAGTATGCAATAGTACTTGGCACACAGTAGGTGGCCAGTTAGTAGAAGGTGGCCAATTTATTGAATTAGCCAAAGATACTGCTAGCTATTATCATTCAGGAGTTACTATAGCCAGGCATGGTGGTGCACACCTGTAATCCCAGTACTTAGGAGGCTGTGACAGAAGGATTGCAGGTTCTAGGCCAGTCTCAGCAACTTAGTGAGATCCCTCAGCAACTTAATGAGATCTTGTTTCAAAATTAAAAATAAAATAGGGATTGGGGTGTAGCTTGGAAGTAGAATGCCTCTGGGTTCAGCCTTCAGTACTAAAAAAAGTCATTGTATAATGACTTAATTTGGACAGGACCAAAACATACTAAAATTATATTTTATGTGAAAACTCCACCTCCCTTATTTCTTGTACACTTTTACTTGTCACTAAGAACGACTACAATTGAGTAGCTTGGATGAATTCTTTTGGCTAAGATAGCCCGATGAAATCAGAATTCCTCAATGCCCACAAAGCTGACATCTTTTAAAAATTATTTACAGCAAAAATGGTCCAACAAACCACCCACGATTCATTTTGTGGCCTTCAAAAGACATTGGCCTTTGGGCAGGGGGGAGAAAAGGTTGGACTCTGTATGAAAAAAAGCTGGCTTTGCGGATTCTGTATGGTAAATTTTTAACCACTATTTTCCAAGTTGTTTATTTAAACATGTTCTTATGCAACTGAACCTTTTAAGTGAACTAGAAATTATTTCTGGGGACTTTACTACTAATAGCTGCATGCATGTTTTTCCAAATTATAAAAGATAGGCAGCTTAGAAATGAATCACAGTAATCCATTCTATCTCTGACCATTTGCCTTTACCAGAGTAAGCATAGTTTATTTTCAGCTTTAAAACTGGGCAGAGTATGCACCCAGGTGAGAATGTGTAGAAGGCACATACTTTCCTAACTAAACACCTGCTATATTTTTATTCCTACCTGACATGTATTCTATATTTTTTTTGCTTTGGGTATTTGCCTGCCTTCCTACATAGCCCCAGGTACATTTAGGAGATCAATAACTATTTGTCGGACGAATAAGCCAGATACCAATAGTTTCAGGCTAGTGAACAAATGTGTGATTTGATATTATTTTCTAGTCTTTGCTTACCTGCTCTTTGAACTGGTTCAGGATCCACATGTTAGATTTTTCTCTTTGGGTCAAAAGAAGAGAATCCTCAGCTGTCTAGTCTTCTTCCCCAAAGCTATGCTTGGCAGAGAGATCCAGTGGTTTCGAGAGTCAGTGGCTGGTTGGCATTACCACACCTGTCCACTAAGTGGCTTATTTCAGGTTGAATCCTTTCTTGGGTCAAACAACTCTGATTTTGGTTTTAGATTCACCCCTAATTATAGCTAGTTACTTTAAATACATGGGCTCTTAGTCATGGAAGAAACAGAGGACAGAGTGAAAATGGGTCAAAGCAAATTTAATATCAGTATTTGAAAAGAATCTCTGGGCCCTTATATCTGAGTACAGCAAAGAGCCATGGCTTCTTAGGAAGGCCTTTGGAGAAAGCATCAGTAAAAACATGCTTTCCCTACAGAAGAGGATCTCAGTGGAAGTATATTGGGAGGCAGAGAGTCATTCAGGGAAGGGTAATCTTTTTATTTAAATTGTCTTACCAGCTGGACATGGCAGCTCATGCTTGTAATACCAGTCCTTGGGAGGCTGAGACAGGAGGATGCAGGTTCTCAGCCAGCCTCAGCTACTTACTGAGGCTCTCCACAACTTAGTTTCAAAATAAAGAATACAAAATAGGACTGGGAGTGTAGCTCAGAGGTAAAATACCCCTGGGTTCAATCCCCAGTACCATAAAAAAATAAAATAAACTGGATTACCTTCCTTTTTTTTTTTTAATTGAAGAACAGAGGTTCTCACAGTAAAGGCCTTAGACTAACAACATCATCATTGGGAATTTGTTGAGAATGTAAATTATCAGGTCCTACCCAGATCTGCTACCTCAGAGACTCTGGTGGTAGAACCCAGGAATCTGTGTTTTAATAAGTTCTGCAGAGGATTCTGATGCACACTTGAAATACTGGTTTAGACTCACAGAGTTAGAAACTCATAAGACTCATTGTAGTGTGGTGAATACCCCAAATAGAGTTCCCCAGACCCTTCCTTGATTACTGCTAGTTGTAGGGAACTTACTGCTTAACCAAACAATCCAGTTCTTTCTGAGATTCTGAAATATTAGAATATTCTTTCATTGGTTGCATTAAAAAATTACCTTATTTTATACATACATCTAAATGTGATATAGTGTGTGAGTTTATAGCTTTATACGAGTTGTATTATACTACATATATATTGTCCAGCTTTCTCAATATTATGTTTGCCTGACTTGTCCACGATGAAATGTGTAGGTTCGGGTCATTCATTTTCATGGTTGAACAGTTTTCTATTTTGTGAATATACCATAATTGACTCAATTCTTTTGCTGGTGGACAATTTAGATTGCTTCCAACGTTTCACTATTTCAGACACTGTAGATCTTTGTGTACATGTTTTTGAATTTCTCTAGGGCATCCATCTATCCCTTGATTTATTTTACATGAAATGCTGTCACATTTTCCCCAGTAGAAACATACAAGATTGCTTGATGTTTGTAACTAAATGCAGTTTCTTTATTTTGAAACTAAGTTGTGGAGAGCCTCCTAATCCTTTCACCTCTATTACCTTTTATCTTGTCCCATGTTCATTTATTCATCCCATACACAGAGCTTTTATCACATGCTGGGGACTTAGAAGGTGGCTGGAGACAAAGCTGTAAGCCCCACTCTCTTCGAGCAGTAAGGGCGGGGCCAGGAGAGAGATGCTGGCTTCTGCTTATGGCCTCAGTCCTTGGTTTCTGAATTGCAGTTCGCACCTCCCAGGTGTGAGCTCTCACTGCAGAGTAAGCCCGCATCTCTGAAGAGTCTCTGGCCAGAATGACCAAACCAGAATTACAGAAATGAAGCCTGTGGGCCTGGAGCTGGCATGTGGGGGAACAGACATGGAACAAACCCAGGCTTAGGGACCCCGCCCACCCTTTGAAATGCCACAGCTAAACATTCACTTTTGGACTGGACTCTGTACCTGTTTTGTGGTTCTGACTTTCTACCTGCACACCAAATTCTGAATATAGACTACCAGCACCCTGCCAAGACACATGCACTCAAGTGTCTGTTTCCTGTTCACTGGGCCTCTGATTACAGCCTCACAGACTTTGCACTGACACACACACTGGTCCTCAAGTTTCCGACTCATGTGAATGCAAGGTTAGTGCTCCCCATGGTGCTCTGGGTGGCAGATTGCAGGTCTGTCCTTGGTCGCAGCTTTGGACTTGGCCAGTGCAAAGCGTCGGTCCCTGAAAATCTGCCAGTGCTCCTGGACGTCGGTCCCCGCATGTCCTGTTGGCAGTGGAGCTTCTTTGGACACCAGAAGGCGGTTGACTTTTTAGTTGAAACAATTTCATGTGCGTGCAGAACACCTACTCAGCGCCCTCCCTGAAGAGTAGCTGTGCACAGCTGAGAGAGTGGGGCCGGAGAGTCAGGGAACATTAGGTTTATTTTGCAGCTGCGACAAGAGTCACATTAAACCTATTGCCTAATTTCCTTTGTCTAACTTGATTTCTCTTTGGCTGGGAGGCAAATGGATCAATATTGTTTTTTATGCCGCGATAATGTTGCCTGAAGGAAATTTTCCATCGGTTCACCGTGCCTGCCTTCAGTCTTGTAATTGGGGCTGCGAGCTGTGTGAGCAAAGAAGGGCCTCCCTGGACATGCGTGCGAGGCCTGCCATCTGTGCAGAGCCGCAGAGAGTGCCTTCTGCAGGGGTCAGACAGGCCGCACCCTCGGGACAGGCCTTGGCATTTGTGCCAGAGATTTTTGCACATGGTTCTCTAGCTGTCTTCTAATATAGACAGTTTTTTTCCCCCATATGTAGTCCTTTTCACTATATCTTTCTCTACATTTACAGTGCTCTCTGCTTCTCCAAATTTTTTGAAGATAATTTCTTTACCTCTGTGAAGAAATTACCTTAAAAAAAATATATATATATATTAAGCTCCCCACCACCACGTTGTACCATGATTCTGCCTTTTTCTTCTCACCAGGAAACATTCCTATTTTGCTCTCAGTTCTATTCTCCTGCCAGGCACTTAAGGAAAGCTAATATTCTGGAGGCAGAATAATGAGAAGGCAATTTACTCACATGAAAAAATAAAGTGGAGCATTTATCTGTGCCAAAAGGCTGCTGAATTCCTTCCATGATAGGGGGAAATGGCAGTATTGATCAGTTACCTGTAAACATATGTTCATTGAATGCTTCTCTATATAAGAAATTGCTGAGAACTGTGGGGGCCATAAATACAAGGTATAATCTCTGCCATCAAAGTGGTTGTGTTTGGTGTGGACAGATGAGATGTAGTGTTGGGAAAAGATACATAATTTTTTGGAAGAAAACAAAACAAAACAAAACAGTTCAACACATTAGTACAAGAAGCGGGAAAAGGAACAGGTGCTTGAATCCTTGATAAATGAGTGTTCCAAATAATTATCCTGAGTGAGGTCACTTGTAAAGACCTCACAGAAGGCTGGGTTGGGCTTGGGAAAGGGAATTGAACTAAGGGAAAATCCTTGACGAAGGCTCTGGTGAGGTGGGCAGGTGGTAGGAAAGCCATCCAGATGGAGATGTCAGGGGTAATCGAGGGTAAGTAGGAAAGATACATCCAGGGGTAATAAAGACACTAGAGAGTAAAGAGGTCAAGATGGCAAGGAAATGAAGATAAGATTAGACTTGGCCGGACTGCCCAGGGCTTTGAATGCTAGAGTAAGTATAGAAGATTCGAGCCATTGAACGTCTTTTGAGTGACAGGTTGAGTTGATCTAAATCTGTGTTTCCCAGTCTTTACATGGCACGAACAAAAAGTGACATTATTTGTAGAGTATGTGAAAGTAAAGAAAAAGGGATTTGGAGTCTTGGGAGAATGTAGCATGACCAACTTGTCCTGGTTTGCCCGAGACTTTCCAGCTTCAGGGCTAAAAGTCCCATGTCCTTGGAAACTCCCTCAGTCTAAGCCTTAACTGTGACCGTGGCCCCGTGGGGATGCTTGGGGTCAAAGGCAGCTAGTTAGGAGCTTTACCCACATCTGTTCATCCTGGGGACATGCCAGCATGGTCTGCGCCTGGGCTCATCAGCTGGGAACTCTGATTAAACAGGATTTTAGGGCGATGAGTGTGTAGGAGGAATAGGAGTCAGGGAGACAGGTCAGAGGCTATTGTTGGTGTCTGGCTTGAGGGGACAGGAACTCAGACAAGATGAAGGTTTGGAGAATTGGAAAAAAGGGAATTGAGTTAAGAGACTTTTTTCGCTAGGAGGGAAAGTCCTCCTCAACAATGTGGTGAAAGATTGGCAGTGGAGCCAGGGAGAGGAGCAAAGAGTGATTTCAGACAACTGTAGCTCTGTTCCTTTGTGACTCGAGCATTTATTGAATGCCAGCTGAATGCAATAAACATTGGACCAAAGTTGAGCAAAAATTTTGTACCCTACAGGAATGTAGGATCTAATTGGACAGATAAGAAGCACTGCCAAGTATCTCAAATAACTACAGTATAAGGCAAAAGATGAAGGTGTGTGGTCCCATGGTTAAGGACTGTGGCATTTAGAGTCCAAGTAGGTAACAAGTTAGATCCCAACTGTGCCAAAACTAGCTGCCAGATCTTGGGCTAGTTATTCCTCTCCCAGAGAAAAATGCACATTTTCTTCTTCAGTAAAATGTTGATGTGATAATGATGGCATCAACCTTTCAGTGTTGTTAGGAGGAGATAATACTTTCAGTATGGTGGACGGCACAGAGTTAAACAGTAAGAAACATTAATATCATTGTCATCACATATATAAACAATAAAACACTAGAGATATGCAAACTAATTGGGAGATATCAAAGCAAATGATTTTTTTTATTTTTTAATTTTATTGGTGCACTGTAATCGTACATCTTGATGAAGTTCAAGGTGACAGAGGCATATATGCATGCACACAGCACTCAGTGAGCCCTCCCCCAGATCCTGCCATATTCCCTCCCCGACCCCTCCTTCTCTTGCTCAGGAAGCTGGGGAGAAAGCAGGACACAGGAGGGACTCCAGACAAAGGAGGAGAAACCTTAAAAGAGTGAAGGCGGCTACCTGAGGGAGACGGGAGGGGGAAGGAAGAAACACCTCAATGGAAATGATGTACATGCACAAACGTATCAAAGGAAATGCCTTTTAGAATGTGAGATCCTAGAGCTTAGAAAAGCCAACAATAGTCTTAGGACCCCAGTTTGTTTTGTCAATCATAGTTTCATCCCTGTTTCTGTATATCCTAATCTTCTAGACATTTAGTTTTAAATTGGTATGACGAAAAGGCACATTTCTAACCGTAGTTTCCGTAGAAGGCCCCTTGGATGTAACATTGTATAGGGGCACTAAGCTTTTTTTTTTTTTTTTTGGATGGTCCAAATGTATTTTAGAGTCATTTTTTGGATGATCCAAATGTGTTTTGGAATCCTTTGATTCTCATCTGCTCTGTCTGACAGCATGGAACCATTGCCTCAGGGGAAGATTATCTATATAATTTCTCTTTGTTAGGTTCTTCATCTAGGTTTCATAACAATGGGTAACTTTTACAGTTTTTCTTTTTCTTTTTCTTTCTTTTTTTTGCTGATTGTTTCCATTGGATGGATTGCTAAAAGCAGAATTACTGTATCAAAGGGTACAATCTTCTGACACAGCACAATCTTCTACTTTCCTTTGATTTCTGCTTCTTTTATAGGTAAAAATTGTTACTTTTCAGCTGCAAATTGCATATATTTGAGCACTAAGGAAGTGGAACACTTTTTCATTTATTAGTCATTGGAGTTTTTTTTTTCTTTATAAAGAAATATCTATTCAAGCCTATTGTTCACTTTTTTCTATTGGTAACATAATATTATGTGTCTCTTTATTTAAAGAGTCTGTCACATTTCTTGCAAACTCCCCTGGGGTTCTAGAGAAATACATTGTTACGTGAAAAAAATGTTTTGAGTAAACTGCAAAGCTTTATGTGCAAGTCACTACTACTGAAATGTTGACTTTATTCATTAGGATATGTTAGAATCCTGTTTATAATAAAGAAGTCTTTGCAGACTCAGAGACAGCATGACTCCAGTGTCAGCCCCCTAGGGGCAGGGTTGTCATCTGTTGGTTGACTGCTCATCCCTGGCACAGTGCCTGGCATGGAGTAGGTGGTCCATCAATACACACTAAACTAGTGAGAGAATGGTGCACTCATAGGTGAATAGGAACTTCCTGTATCCTTCTACCAAGATGATGTCTCCATTTCCATTTTCTTTTTTCTCCCTCAAACCAGGAACGAATAGAGTTGTATAGTGTTGGTCAGCCAGAGCTATAAAATAGCAATCTTAAAGTTCTGGATTTAGGAAACTCATCTCTTTGAGTCTAACTTTCTTTATGGATAACATTATAAGTCTAATTAGTAATTCTACCTCATTTATTTAAGTGATAAACCAGAGACAAGAAAAGTTCAATGATGCAAGATGACTTTCAGCAATATGATAAAAAACTCACATTGTTGTTTTGTTTTTAGTATATCAGTGTTTCTAATGTCTGAATAGATGAGAAGACTACTATTCTTCCCCTACGTCATTTATTTCTTTACTGGCACCTATGAGAATAAATTTTTTGTAATATCTAAAAGAAAATATGACAATATACCTTCAAATTGGATCATTCTTTGGTTGCCTGTTTTGTGAAAAAGATCTTACAGAGAAATGTGTGCTGATGAGTAGATTCTCTTCTATAGACCTAAATTCAACTACTCATGTGCCTAGCGCCATCTTCTCGAGTTTTGCTGATCTCTTTTTTATCAGTAATTATCCTATTTCATGATGTGCTTCCCTTTTAAGGTACTCTAGTATTTCTGGAAGCAACTTTTCTTTTAAATGTGCATTTAACTCCAGACTTGCATTCTGGGTGGGCCATTTGCAATGGCAGTGGTGTGCAGTGGTTGAACACTTAGCACTGGAGTCACACACTCTTATTTATTTCTAAAGGTCATAAGATTTCCTGAGCCTTGATTTCTTCATTTATAACAAATATAAAAAGTCTTGCTTCGGTAGAGTTGTCATGAGGATTTAAATAATGTATGACGAACTTCTGGCATAGGGTTCGATACGTGAACATGCTGTGAATGGAGGCTGTGACTGAATAATGTTGTTTATCATGGTCATAGTTATCACTGATCATTGATGACCTTGACCATGGCATTCAGCCACTGAGGTGCTGTTAGTAAATGTAATGGAAGCAAATGAAGATGTCAAGGCTGAATGCTTTTGGATTCCAAAACACAAAGAAAGAGATCCTGAGCTGGATGTGGTGGCACATGACTATAATCCCAGCTACATAGGAGGCTGAGGCCAAAGCATCTGAGCCCAGGAATTTGAGGAAAGCCTGGGTTATACAGCAAGACCCTATATCAACAAAACAAAACAAAAACAAAAAGAACGAATGAATCTGGGTATGGTGGCACATGCCTGTAATCTCAGTATTTGAGAGGCTGACAGAGGAGTATTGTAGGTTTGAAGCCAACCTCAGCAACTTAGTGAGGCTCTCAGATATTTAGTGAGACCCTGTTTAAAAACAAACAAACAAACAAAAAAGTACTTGGGAGGCTGAAGCAGGAGGATCACAGGTTTGAGGCCAGACTTAGCAACTTAGTGAGACCCTGTTTCAAAATAAAAAATAGTAAGGGCTGGGGGTATAACTCATAGGTAGAATGCTCCTTCCTGGGCTCTATCTCTAGTACCAAATACATTAAATAAAAATAAAATAGGGCTTAGGGTATAGCTCAGATGTAGAATGCCCTGGATTCAATCCCCACCCACACACATATGTTGGAGGTAGGAAAGAAGCAAAAAAAGGAAGGAAGGAAGGAAGGAAGGAAGGAAGGAAGGAAGGAAGGAAGGAAGGAAGGAAGGAAGCTCTGTGAGCAATCCTTGAAATAAACCATCCAGAGTATATTAGTCAGGATTCAGCTTAGAGAAGAAAACCATGTGATGTGTGTATGTGTGTGTGTGTGTGTGTGTGTGTGTGTGTGTCCATGCACGTGTGCATGCATCTGCATATGTATATCTGTCTATGCACAGACATAGACACACACATCCATATGGAAGATTTGACCCTCCTCAGAATTGGGGCTGGAGTCTCTGCAAGGTCCTGTCTTTGCATCTGCTGCTGGAGCTAGAAGTGCTGGGGGCAGGTGGTGGGGAGGGAACACAGGCGACCTGGGAAGAGCAAGGACAAGCTGAGCCCGAGCAGGAGCTGGAGCCCAGGGCCAGTGTATGTCCCTAGCAGGTTCCTGTTCCTGTGCCCCGGCCATGTGTCTGCTGTTGGTCACCGGGCCTGGGAGCATGCAGCGGAGGGCAAATGCTGCAGGCCTGGACCCCACTCAGGTGGGGGGTGGGTCTGCAGATGACCTGTGCATGACACAATGGCTGCTGCTCATTTCCATCTCCACCCTCTGACGGGCAGGTGCCATTATCAATTCAGGTATCCATTTTAAAGAGGAAGACACTGAGGTTCCGAGAGGGTAAGTCATTTGCCCCCGTTCACACAGCTGGACGGGCAGAGCTGGGACTCAGGGCAGGCCCAGTGGACCCCAACGTCTATGCTCTTAAACACAGCAAAGCTTTCGGCCTCCCCAAAGGGCAGGCATGGAAGGGGCGCCCACGGCGCAGGATGAAGCTTGGTCTCTGGAGCCTGGCACCTGGGTTTGCAGTCCTGCTGTGAACTTACTGAGTGTAGAGCAGGGGAGCTGCTTACCCTTGGCTTGCTTTAATGTCCTCATCTGTCGAATGGGAATAATTGTTATACCGTCGTATACAGAGGCTGCTAGGTAGAGTCAGGGAATTAAGAAATTGGAACTTTTTGCAACAGAGCTGGCGTTTTAAGCATCCCGTGAACTTAGCTATTATTACCCCAGTCTGCTCAAGTCAGCGGATCTCTGGGTGTCTGGCAGTGGCAGATAGCATTTGGAGCCCAGTCACTCCCTTCCCACCCCGCTCTGGGTAAGTTTGCCCGAGGCACGCTTGGTGGAGAAGCTGAGTCAGGCTCCCAGTTTGTATTCTGCATCAGCATCACCACCTGGGACCCTGAGCCTCCTGCCGGCCTGGAGTGATGCTCCAGTGACCACAGTAGCCCCTGCAGCCTGAGAGCTGACCTCTCACCCTGCTTCCTGGGAGCAGGTGCCTTCTGGGTTGGGCTGAGCTCAAGCCAGCCCACTCCCTTGCTAATTGGGACTCCAAGGCTGTACTCCCAGCTCTGTCGGAGCCTCAAGACACTCTATTTTGAGAGGGTGGATGGAATGCCAGAGTGAGCCACGGCTGCAGGAGATGATTAGCTGTCACCCAGTTCTCACCCAGATGGCAAGCAGATAATTACTATTAAAATGCTGAGCATTCTGGGAATCTTTGCAACCAGGGAGGAACTTAGCACTTTTATCCTTGAGCAGGGGTGTGGTGGCAGGGGAGGGCGGGGCAGCCTGCTGGTGTTTGACTTCTGTCCCTGCCACTTACACACTGGGTGACTTGGGGCGAATCACTCACCTTCTCTGAGTCTCCATTTCCTCACTGGCTAAATGGAAATAGTAGTATGTGTTGTCTAGAGATTAAAGAGGCAATGACATGAGTGTTCGTTCCCTGCCTTGAACTTGCTGGGACCCTCACTGGTATGTCCTTCTGCCCCCACAACTTTTTGGTCACTTTTTTATTCCCTTCCCTTTTATTCCCTTCCCTTTATTATTATTTAGCCTTGCCCGTCTCTCTCTCCCTTCCTGTCCTTTCCTGCCATTTATTTTTCTTTTTTGTGACTCTCTTACTTGCCAAGTTTTAGGCCTTACAATTTCTCCCTCAAAACCTCGTGTTGTTGTTTTGTTTTGCCACTGGAGACATTTTGAGAAAAAAAAGAAAAGAAAAAAAAGCAAGCTCTTTCTATTTTCTATAAAGGGCCAAACCGTACATTTTTTAAGCTTTGTGGTCCTAGGATCTTCACGGCTGCTGCTCAGCATTGATGTGACAGTGCAAAGGCAGCCGTAGACAATATGTGAGTGTGACTGTTCTAATAAAACCTTATTTACAAAAGCAGGCTAGGGCTGGATTTGGCCTGTGGACCCGGGGCTGTGGTTTACCAATTCCTGGTTTAGAGGTTAGGAGATTGCAGATTCCTCTCTTTGCACACCCGAGGTCACTCCTCTAATGGAAGCCTGGTCTCCAGGCCACACCAAGGCAACCAGGGAGCCTTTGGTTCTTGATAGTTCTTGGTCTGTTTCTCCATAGCACAATCTTCAGACAGTGAATGGAAATATGATGGGGAAAGATTACTTTGTTATTCACAAGCGAACACCATTTAAGTTTGGAAGGTGCTAAGGAAATTCCATGTGGACACTTGGATGCTAAGTGACTCAATCAAATTCAAGATTGATGGTTTCTGAGCAGTTAGTGAGATGTCCTAGCCACGGCAGAAGTACACCAATAGCGTGTTGGCATCCTTCACTCTGCATAGTCATTGACTGATTCAGGTCACTTCCAAATAAGATAGCACTGTTAAAATTAGCGTGTAATCCCAGTTCTTGGGAGACTGAAACAGGAAGATCACAGGTTCAAGGCCAGCCTCAGCAACTCAATGAGATACTGTTGTTATAATAATAATAATAATAATAATAATAATAATAATAATAATAACAATTATTATTATAGGCAGTATGTGTAGCTGGGAAGTAGGTAGAACCCCCCTGGGTTCAATCTCAGTACCAAACACACACACACACACACATACACACAGACACACAGAGAATTCTTTCCCACAGAGCTGAGTTCAAGGTCTAGCTTTGCTTTGCACTAGCTATGTTCTAAGCAACTTGACCTCTTCAGCCTCAGTTTTCTTATCCATAAAGTAGGGATAATAATAATAGTATTGATATCATATAAATACTGGGAGGATTAAATGAGATAATGCTTTAAATGCCTAGCACAGAGCAAAGAGTCTGCAAATATTCATTATGATTATTACAAGAGAATGCTTTTGATGTTATTGGAGTTTCTGTGTGTCCCTTCAGCTGTGACTTGGCGGTAGAGTCCAGCAGCATTCCGTTTGCCTTCTCATCTTCCCAGGAATGCTGGTAGGATTCTCATGCTCTCAGAGCCAGACCTTCTCTCTGACTTAAAGAGGCGCCGCAGGATTTCCCTGTGGATTTCACACAGTTCCTCAGCTCTCTGAGGTCCACACTGTCCTTCTCCCTGACCAACCTCACTCCTGACAGTCAGGAAGTTATTTCCCTACGCCAGGCTGCATCTCATCTGCCAGGATTATGCTTACCAACTCTTTTTATTTCCTTCAGTTAGGGATGGAGGTAAAATAGGTCATCATCTTCTTTTTAAAAATAAATAAATAAGAAAGTCAGGTTCAGAAGTCCCTTGGCCACATCTGCTACCTAGCTTCTCTTTTCCTTTAGGTGAGAGCCTGCCCATCTTCCCCTTACCTTGCGGCCATTCCCACTCCTTCCTAAGACATGGAGTTAGAGCTGGACATAGTATGAAGTGCCTTGCCCATTCAGTATTTTCAGGAAGAGAATTGGGTAGATTTTACTTGATGTATTCTGATATAGAAAACCAACAGCTTTTTTTCTGTTTAAATTGTGTCTGTCAAGCAATACCATTTTGCCAAAGGCAAAACATCACCCCAGGAAGGTGATGATAAAATGATAAGACCAAGTCCACACACCACCCCAGAAAGTGATTTCTAACTCTTACCAATAGGCCAGGCCAGTGGCCCAGCCTTCCAAAAGCTAATAATCATCCCTTACCTATAAGCACTTACCTGCTTATTATTCATTGGACATACATCCTAGTATCACACTAGCTTGGCTGATTCACATTCAATTCCTATTCCTCTCAGATGCTAAATTATTTTTATGTCCCCACTTTCTGAAAACTAGTGTATAGAACATGCAATATTTATGTCAAGTTGTACTCCAGAAATTCGCTAATAGTTTATTTTCAGACAAAAATATGCATATAAAAGTCCTCATATATAAAATCCCTTCTATTTGTCTGTCTTATGCAAGGCATATGGGACAAGGGACATGGTATCTACCCCAAGGTCAGCTTTCTGGTGTCTAAATCCTATTTATCTAACCCTGACCTACAGCATCATCCATAACCTACATCACACAGCTCCAAGAAGAAAATGGCAAGGTTACATTGTCACTCTATTCCTTTAAGTCAATGTTTGGGCAGCATTTTTATGAAACTGCATTAAATGTTTTGTCATCCATTGAGCACCAATCGAGTTCCAAGTTATTGTCCAATTTAGATTTAATAATGTGGCTCAAGCAATTCCCATTTTCTCTTCTGTAGGAGGTGAGTGTCGGAGTCTGAATAGAGGGAGGAAGATTGATGGGTGCAATGTGCAGCAACTTGGCTTAATAATGACAATGTACTTGAAGTAGCACCAGTTAGCATTTCCAGAGATGTGGCTGCTACGTTCCCCATTTATATAACTTGTCACATACAGGAAACTGATGGGAGAGGTAGATTGAAGTAGACAGTTGGAATGCATGTCAGGAACAATATCACATTGAGAATGACTGGTCAATGTCGGCTTACGGCATTTTTAATGGACTCTTAAATGCTTTGCTGTTGAGTGGAAAACAGACCAAGAAACATTAGGAAGTGTGGTGCAACATGCTTCCTATTTGTTTTCTGAGGATGAAAAATGTTTTCATTGACTGAGTGGTCTCAGGGTGGCTCCCTGTAACACTTTTGAAAGACAGGGTTGTCTTGTGGGAGCATGGAAGCCAACAGTCCAAGTTCCTGTCTTAACTCATATTCAGACCTCAGCTGCATGAATTCGAGTTGTGTACTGTAACCGAGTTACTAATCTTTTTGTGCCTCATTGTTCTTGACTACATGGGAATAATAATCATGCTTGCCTCAGGGAACCTTGAGAAGATTTAAAGATGAACTAGTATTGTTTCATATTGATTTTGCAGGCATCTTATAACATAATGTAGAGAACTGAGGTATAGTCTTAAAGATGCTACTAATTGCCTGAGATAATTCTTTTCACTTTGTTGTTGTTCTCATGACAACCGGGACAAAATGACTAAGCTGGAGAGACTATAACAAAATACCTAGACAAGTCCTTTCTCTGGGGTCAGGAAGGCTCGTGGTGATCTGAGAAATTCTCTTCCCCTGCACAGTGTTCTCTGAACACTCCTGGGCGGTGTTGCCATCTCCTTCTGGCTTAGCTTCAGTGATTTTCTCATCTGTAGGAGCACAGGGCTCTTTGATAGAAAGTGATTTGCAAAGGGATAGGATGTTTTTCTGCAGCTATGATGTGAGAGGTATCAAAGCTATTGACTAAGTCGGAAAACAGTTTAATGTTATCTTTGGGGCCTCTGCTTCCCTGTCAGCATCAGCCTTGGAGATGCGTAGACTGTAATTGGGACTCAGTAAGACAACCGCAACACCCTCTGCAGTGAGACGTGCCTGGGACTGCCTGTTTGATACAGGCTCTCTGCGAGCTTGACAAAGAGCAGCTTTCCCCTGGGGCAGAGTGACCATGGAGAACACCCTCCCTGTGAATCTGCTAATGAGGAGGCAAAGGCCCCAGAATCTGGCCTTACTGGCTGCACAGACAGGCTTTAATCACTCTGTGTTCTCCTGGCTGCCACTGGGGCAGGCCATTATCCAGCTGGTAATGAGGGAGAAGGTATTTCTAACAAATGCTTCTCTCCTGGGCTGATTTGTGCATTGTTAGATTTGAAAAATACTCGGTAATGAATCTCACAGTTCTTCACTGTTGTATACAAAGGGAACAGGAGCATCACTCCGCATTTGCGTCTGTCCTGGAGGTAGAGGTAGATTTGGTTGAAAACACCTTCTTGGTTCTTTTTGTATCACAGACCTTTTGGGCTATTTAATTAACACATTAATTGTACACAGTACTGGGGTTCAGTGTGATGATTCCATACAAGTATGCAGCAAGCGCTGGTCAAATTCGACCTCCTAGTTCTACCTCCCCCCCCCCTTTCCCAACGACTAGTATTCACTATTCAACTTTCAGATCAATGTTTTTCTGTTTTGTTTTACGCTTTTACACATGAGGAAGAACATGTGGTGTCTGTCTTTCGGTGTCTGGTTTATTTTACTTAATACAATTTCCTCTATTTCCATCCATTTTGCTGCAAATGTCAGCATTACATTCTTCTTTATGGCTAAATAATACTCATATGTATTACATATACATGCATGTGTGAATGAATGATAAGAATAGGTAAAGAAAATGTGATATTTATGCTTTTATTTACCTTTATGTGATATTTATCGTTACATATGTACATAGATATCACATTTTCTTTATCCATTTATCTATTTGTGTACATCTAGGATGATTCTGTCTCTGAGCTACTGTGAACAGTGCCACAATAAACATGGGCATTTGTGGCCTTCTCCTCCTTCTCTTTCTCTTCCTCCTTCTCCTCTCCCTTCTACTTGATACTAGAGATTGAAATCAGGGGCATTCTGCCTCTGAGCCACACCCCAACCCCATTTAATTTTTAAGACAGGGTCTCACTGAGTCATTGAGGGCCTCACTAAGTTGCTGAGGCTGGCCTACAGCCTCCTGTCTCAGCCTCTCAAGTATTGAAATTTCAGGTGTGCTCCACGATGCCCAGCTGCATGGGGTTTTCTTTAAGGAAATTATCAAGATCTCTATCAGTCAGAGTCTGTGGCTGCAAACCACAGTGACCACCTCGTGCTTGCTTAGCTAGAAACATATACTATGGGAAGGGCATGGCGGCTCAGAGACCAAAGGCACAGTGACTGCTCCACTTTGCAAGGACAGAGGCCAGGGCAGCCCTGGGTAGCCTGTAGCAGGAACTGGCTTGCATCCAGGATTGAACCTTCTGGTCACTTTCAATTATCTCTGCCACTCTGCCAAAGAGTCTAGTTCCCGGGAAAGAGATACAGTAGCCTATCTCTTGATTAGGCAAGAGGAGGACTTTATGGCTAAGAGACTTGCCAGGTTATTTCCAATGGGGAAAAGAAGTTTCTTAAAGTAAAACTGGGGTGCTGACATCAGAATCAGGGAGAATGAAAGCTAAGGGACAAAGCGCAATGCCTGCTTCCCTGTGTATCTGAGGATGGGCATGTGCTACCTACATACACGATACCTGCCCTCGATATCTCCCGGTGCCACTGAGCCTGAGGACAATGATGAGGTATTTCTTTGGGGCAACCTCCCATGTGTATTCTTGCCTCCATCCAAGATGGTCTCCTGGCATTCAAAGGACTGTCCACTTACCACATGACATCTCTCTGGAGGAGAGATTATATAAATCTGACCGTGGCCTTCACACCTGGAAGATCCCCTTTGGAGAACTTGCAAAACCCTGGGTGATACAGGGAGAGTTTACAAAAGGACAGATCTATTCTCATGTGCTGTATGGATGCAGCCCTAGACAGGAGCCCAGACACCATGCTTACACTCACCTCTGTCCAGGGTTTCTTGCAGGGGTGATGCCTGCAGGGCAGGTGGGCTCAGACTTTTTATTCAAGAAAGGCCTCGGTTTTATTTTTTGTGTACTCACAAAAGGAGAGTACACAGGTGCACTGCAAGGACTAGGGGAAAGGATGCATCAGGCAGGGACAGTTCTTAGCTGTAGTAGTAAACACAAACCCACTCCAGATGGTTAAACAAAAAGGGAACGCACTGCACGATTCTGAGTGGTTCACAGAATAGCCAGCAGGGCCAGACAAGTGGGCTGACAGGTTCTGCTGCCAGGATCGATGCCCCAGGCAGACACGGGACACAATGAGAGCCCTGCTGCTGCCACTGGGCCAGATGCCAGTGTGGCCCCATTGTGAGAGGCTCAGCCCCACTGCTAGAACCTGGTCCCAGCTGCCCCCTCAACAGGAACCATCCATCTCACCTTCACCGACGAGGATGCCTGTGGTGCCTGATTCTTGGGTTGGCATCTTGCCATACTGTCTTGTTCGAGGACTCCATTTTGTAGGAGCTGGGTCTCATGTCCCAGCCTCAGCCCTGAGGGAGGCTGGGAAGGCTTGTGCTTGGCTTCTGCCTTGAGGGAAAGAATTCACTAGAGGAAGTGTGTTCAAAGGGACAGATGTTTTTACAAAGATGTGTGACTTTAAAGTTGCCTTCTTTCCACTAATGGATCACATTGCCCATGCTGTGCTATGAATGATGTTAAATAATGCTTTGCAATAATTTTATACGTTACGTGATAGCATTGCATTGTATTTTTATGTTGAAATCTATCAAATAATTAAATGTTGAGCAAGCACCACGCATTGTTTTTAACCTTCTTAGAACAGGGTTACACACGGAATGGTATTCTCAAAATGTGAATATGGTTCCTACATCTCGAAGGTCTATTAGGTAGTAAACGATGTGAACCTTGGGCTAGTGCTTAAACAGCTCTGTGTCATCATTGTCAAGGAAAGGGGGTGGGGAGTAATACCTAGCTCTATACTATGGTCGGTGAGGTTGGTATTGTCAAATATTGCAAGGTACTGATGAATAGATGTTTCATGTAATTGATAAGATGCAACTAAAATGATAATTATAAAATATTGCTTATTTATTTATTTATTTATTTATTTATTTGCTTATTGCTAATTAACTTGTACAGCTCACTGGAAATGTTAGGTACACAGCAAACTTTTGGCTTAGGTGCTTACCTCCTATGTAATTTACTGTTCTGTTTCTAAAACACAGTCATGTCCCAGAAGACAGTAGAGGCAGAAAACAAAACCAACCTGATTGCACAGGAGATAATTTATGCTGTTCTTTTATTTGCTCATCTCCTATTTATAAAGCACCTACTGTGTGCTAAGGATCAAACCATCTGTTCTCTGCCTTAAATTGTGCACCAAGTAGGAAAAAGAGATCATTATAACACATTTGGACTGGGGCTGGGGGTGTGGTTCGATGGTAGAGTGTTTACCTAGCATGTGGGATGCCTTGGGTTCCATCCGCAGCATTAAAAGAGAAAGAAAATTTAAAAAACACATGGACAATTCTAAACTACAGGGGAATAAAATCTGTTTCACCCTAGGTCATCAGGGTTGGATTCTAGGGACCAGTTTTTTTTTTTAATTTTGGTTACTTATAATAATGATACATATTTGTGGGGTACAGTATGATGTGTTGATACATGTATATATTGTATAATGATTGTGTGTGTGTGTGTGTGTGTGTGTGTGTGTGTGTGTGTTACTGAGGATTGAATCCAGTGGCATTCTACCCCTGTGCTATTCTACCCCAGCCCTATTTTTTTTAATTCTTTATTTTGAAACAGGGTCTCACTAAGTTGTGGAGGGGCTCACTAAGTAGCTGAAGCAGGCAGCAAACTTGGGATCCTCCTATCTCAGCCTCCCAAGTACTGGGATTATAAGCCTGTGCCACCACACCCGGCTCTATTGTACAATGATTACTCAGGATAATTGGCACATCCATCACCTACAACATTTATCATTTCTTTGCGATGAGAACTTGGGTTCTTGAGCAGTGTTTTCTGGCAGGAAGGGGCCAGAAGCGAGGAGGACACTCAGAGTAAAGAGAAGTGTGTGTGCAAAGATCCAGACGTGAGAAGGAGGGAGGGGGGGAGGGAAAGGGGCAGGAATTGGGGATGGGTTAAATGAGAGATGTGTGCATGTATGCCTCTACCTGCTTGTACCTCACAAAGATGTGTGATTACAATGCACCAATAAAAAAATAAAAATAAGTAAATACGTTTTTTAAAAAAGACTCAGATGTGTAAAAGCTCCTGAGGACTGAAGAATTGCTGCTTTGGCTGGGAGGAAAAAGTTGAGTGAGGAACGACACCCTGTCAAACACCTTCCCTGGGAAAGTGGAAGCACATTCTTTTTGCTGCTGGTGTTGCCTAGAATTTTCATTTGGTGTTAATTTGACTTAATTTACATACTGCTTTATTATAAAAGAGTCTCTTAGATGTTGTCTAATTGTCCTCTCTTTCTCTTGCTAACCCCAAGGCTGAGAAAGTCAAAGTACTGACCTTTATTTGGCATGAGACTGAAATTTCTGATTTGATTTCTGATTTCTGCCTCAATCTCATTTCAAGATCACAACTTAAATCATAGGCATAGTATATAATAAGAACTCTGAAGATACTCTGAATCTGTATTCATTTGCCGCAGCCCACAAATACTTTACTTTATATATTTTCTTTCGTATTTGTCCATATGCATAGGCACTTTTTCTTGTCAATGTAGCACACATGTCCTCTATAGCCTGGTTTTTCCATTTGCTATTACAAATTTATTGGAGAGACTACTCTACCAGAGTATTCTTAAGTCTCTCATGAATGCCTGAAATTTCATTGAGTAGCCATTGGAAAATTGTTATGCTTACATTTTTCAATAGTTGAGACAATATTGTAATAACAGTCTTTGTGTATCGATCTTATTTCTTCTGTTAGATTATTTTCCTTAGAGTTTCAAGAAGTCCTAACTTGTTTTACTTATTTTCTGTCTTATTCTTGTACTTCAAATAACCATTTTAGCCTGAATTTTAAATCCATTTTACTTTCTTCACATAGCAGCCTTACTAATACATCAGTCCCAACATCTTTACATGCCGTCCTACCATACAAGCCCAGAGCTCGGACCATCGGGGTAACTGTGGAGCAGGGAGGCAGCACCCTGACCATGGAAATGCTGGGCAGAGAGATAGCGATGGCCTTAAAATGTCTCTTCCACCTGAAGGTGTGAACCTCCTTTATATTGTTTCCTCAGTTTACTTATTTGAGTTTGTATCTCTCGTTACCAATTCATAATTCATCATAATTCCTTCTACACTGAGTATCTCTTTACATGTTTTCTTACTGTATCGACTTAACCATTTGAATGGAATTACCCTTCCTTCCTCCTCAGTATTTGAAATTATTGGACTTACTCTCTAATCAGTGATCTTTTAAACTTTTCTTTACATTGGTAAGTTGGTTCCAAAGGTCACAGAAGCTTTTCCGGTGGCAGGCTGCACTTACCTTGCGACCCAGCAATTTCACTCCTGGGTATTGACCCTAGAGAAGTGTTCACAGGAAGAAGGTACTTCAATGTTTATTACAGCTTTATTCATATTTGTTAAAAACCAGAGGCAATCCCAGTGTCCTTTAGTGAGTGCAGGATAACACATTGCGGTACATCCAGTGGATACTACTTAGCATCAGAAGGAACGACCCATTGGAAAATGTAATCATTCAGATGAATCTATAACAAATTATGTGGAATGAAAGAAGTCAGTTTTAAAGGGTCACGTACCATGTGGATTCATTTATATGACACTCATGAAATGAGAAATTGCAGAGATGGAGAACCGATCAGTAGTTGCCAGGAGTTATAGGTGGGGTGTGATGTGACTACAGAAAGATAGTAGGAATTTGGGGAGACAGTGCAACCCTTCTGTGTTCTAATAGTTTGATCATAGCACAAATTTATATGCATGTCAAAATTCATAGAAATTTATACCAAAAAGTCATTTTTATTATAAATTAGAAAAATATTTTCAAATCCCAGTTTCATCCAAGTAATCAAATTTTCTTTGGTATTATCTAATGCCTTTACATCTCAATTTATTTACCTGCAAAATGTGGAAGATACTCTCTACCCTGAAGAGGTGTTATAAAGATGAAATAAGATGTTATGGACCACCTGTCTGATGTGCTGGAGGCTCCTCTTTTTCTTTTCCATAATGTATATTTCTAATCAGTAGCAGATTCTTTTATTTATTATCGTCCATGCCTTATTACAGTCATTTGGCTCTCTGTCTTAAAAGGAATAAATTGGAGCCATTGAGTGTGGCAAGACAGTAATGTGATTTGATTTTCATTTTAAAAGATTATCTGAAGCCAGGCATGGTGGCATATGCCTATAATTCCAATACTTGGGAAGCTGAGACAGGAGGATAGTGGGTTCAAGGACAGCCTCAACAACTTCTCGAGACTTTTAGCAACCTGGCAGAATCCTGTTTCAAAACAAAAACAAAAAGGGCTGAGAGTGTAGCTTGGAGGTAGAACACCCCTGGGTTCAAACCCCAGTGCCCCTGCCCGCCCCCCCACCAAAAGATTATTTTAGCAGCTTTGCAGAGAGGGTTGAGGGTGACAGTGGACACAAAGAGTCCAGGAAGAGGTGTTGGGGAGTCCAGTTCACTGGCAATGATGGCGTGGCACTAAATAGACACCTCGGAGAGGGCAAGAGGGTGCAGGTTTGGGATTTATTTGTGATACATAGGCCCAGAAAGCTTGATGACGACTTGGAGGGTGAGGAAAGCTAGAGGATGGTGTCATTCCATGAGATGAGAAGCCCGAGGGAGTAGCAAACTTGAGCGAGGGGACTGCGGTGGGCATTGCAAATCAAGGGTTCTGTTTGGGCATGCAGGAATTGGAAACCAAGGGAGCAGTTGGATGTGGGAGTCTGGAACCAAGGACCAAGCATGCTGCCTTGTCCATTTCAAGGACCTCAGCACAGGACAGTTAGGGGTTCCTAGCTCAGCCTTTCTGGATTAGAGTTGGGGAGCTTTGGGCTGCTTTTCCTCAGCTCAGCCTTGAGAATTTTAGTAGAGGACTTCTCTTTAACCCATTCCTGAGAAAGTTGGTAGAAAAATTTACCAAAATTCAGGTTATGTTCATATCAGTTACCACTGCCAAAATTTTCCCTTTTCTGTTTGATGAATTTTTTTAAAGGAGGCATCCAGCTTTTTCAAACACCCAGTGTAGAAGTTATCAATCATATTCGTAACATTGAAAAGTATCAATAAACTGCTAAGATAAAATGATCCTACTATGGATATATATCCAAAGGAAATGAAGTCAGTGTGTCTGAGAGGCATCTGTACAACCATGTTTACTATGGGGTTATTCACAATAGCCAAGATACAGAATCAACCACAGTGTCCATCAGTAGATGAAAGGGTCAAATAATATGGTATATATACATAATGGAATACTATTAGGCAATAAAAAAGAGTGAAATCCTGGCATTTGCAACAATATAGATGAATCCAGAAGACATTTTATTAAGTGAAATAAGCCAGCCACAGAAAGAACTATTTCATGATCTCCCTTATATGTGGAATTAAAAAAGTTGATTTCGTAGTAGAGAGTAGAATGGTGGTTACTAGGAGTTAGAATAGTTGGAGAGTGTTGGGGAAATTGGCTAAAGGATACAAAACTTCAGTTAAAAGAAATAATTTCAAGAGTAGTATTATATGACATGATGACTGTAAAATACTGTATTTTTGAAAAATGCTGAAAGAATGGATATAAAGCATTCTCACCACAAAAATTATAAGTATGCAAGGTAATGAATGTATTTGTGAATTAGCCAGATTTAATCATTCCATAATGTTTACATACTTAGAAAATATCATTTTGTCCAAAATAAATAAATACAATTTTATATGTCAATGTAAAAAAAAATGAAAGTTTTAAAAGCTACTGAGAGTGATGATAAAGATGCAGATACAGGACATAGAATATGCTAAGAGATTGTATTCTAATTTACTTGGTTAACACTATTATCTTCAAATTTCCAGTTTTGCCACAGACCAGAGGAAAACAATTCAAGATGCATTTTCCCCTGATAACTACCAAATACAATTTTATAGCTAACAAATAGTGATTCTCTCTGGGAAGCAGATGTGGAATTTAGCAAGGGGATTAGGGAAGCCTCAACTGTACCTGCAGTTAAAATTCTTTGGAGCTGCATATGGAGTCAGTGTGTTCATCAGATATGTGTGTGTACAGAATGTTTCATAATTAAAACATTGAAAAATATGTTTTTTTAATTTGTTATTTTTTGGCACTGGGGATTGAACCCAGAAGCATTCTACCTCCAAGCCACACACCAGCCCTTTTCCTTATTATTTTGAAACAGATTCTTGCTAAGTTGCTGAGCGTTTCACTAAATTGCTGAGACTGGCTTCGGATCTGCAGTCTTCCAGTCTCAGCCTCAAGTACTGGGATTACAGAAATGTGCTACTAAAGCCAACTAAAGCTACTAAAGCCAACTACTAGAGCCAACTAAAAAGATGTTCTACGACACATAAAAAAATAATTTAAAAAATCTAAACGTAAAAGACAATGCCTTTTTTTCACCCACTCTACCTTCATCAATCACCCTAAAGAGTGATCTCTTGGGTTTTTCTCCCAGAAAGTGTAATTACTTTGTAATGAAATGTTAATGCCATGTTCTATTCTCAAAGTCGCTTGTTACAGTGATAAGCTATGGCTTAATAGAGTTGCCAAATTTTCTCCTAAGTCATTTCTCTTTTAATATTTCGTGTTTATCAAGTGAGCCTGTGATGACCCGGGGGCCTGTTTTGTTTTCTTTCTGTTTTTACAAACGCAGGACTATCTCAGCTAAGACCCATCACCAGGCTGTTAACTTCAACATCTTCGAGGGCATGGTTTGCCACGGGGTGCCCCTGGTGACCATTTCAAGAGGCAGAGTGGTGTACGAAGCTGGCGTGCTCAGTGTCTCAGCCGGACATGGGAAGTTCATCCCACGCAAACCATTTGCTGAGTATGTTTACAAACGAATCAAGCAGCGAGACCAGGTGAGCCACGCGGGACCGTCACACGCTTGATTTAACAGATTCCTGGGGTGTCAAGGTTGATAGGAGAGATGACAGATCCCTATTTCAAAGAAGGAATCTTTGGGGGCATGCATTCCCCTTTGCAGATGGGGGCTTTCTGATGCACCAAGTTTTTGTTTTGTCGTGGTGGTTTGTTTGTTTCCAGGCAAGCTCAGGGCCTTCGGGGAGGGGGGGGGGGGG